>ML792055.1:482541-499420 GCA_009831015.1 Picea engelmannii
GGCAACGTCCTCTATTTATACCAATCTTATGACCTTTAATTTAAAAATAGGTCATTAAAACAGCCGACAAGGCTGACCTTTAAAATTTGCACTGTTTTACATTAAATGCTAAAAAGATGTCATAAAATGAGCTAAAAGGGGGACGTCAGGCCCTTCTGAGGGAGACGTTGGCCCTTTTTGGGCAAGCTCAGCATCCAGGAATCCAAACGTTGGCCCTTCTAGGGCTCCTCCAAGCTTCCACTGACCAAACAAACTGAGCGATAACAGGGAGTTCACAGTGGCTGTGGTAAGGGACCATAGCATGGAGTGCAATCGATGCATTCCCAGGTTGAGAATCACACTGGGGAGTTACACTTTGTCAGAATCCTTTTATGTTGTGAAGGTACCTGATACAAATATTGTCCTAGGAGTCTAGTTGCTATACTCTATTGGGAAGAACTCTATAGATTTCCAAACCCTGGAGATGGAATTTCAAGGACCTGATGGTAAGAGGGTAGTTTTACGAGGCATGCACACTTACCCTCTTGGGGTGGCATCATCACAGAGGATGGAGGCCGTATTCCAACAAAATGACATAGAATGGACATCAGAGTGTTTGATCACACCAAAGAAGCCTCTAGATCTCACCCCACGGTATCCAGTAGAGACACAAACATGGTGGGGAAAGCATAGACGAGTGTTCAAGAATAGTCCTCCAGGTAGACCTCATGATGGTAGACGGGAGCGTGTTGTGGAGTTAGAGGAGGGAATCCAGGTAGTCACTACTATGTTCGGTCGACATGATGAGGTATACAAAGATAGGATGGATAAAACCATTGAAAAGATGCTAAAACTGGGACACATTCATCCCAGTCCTAGTTCATTCTCTTCTCCTATAGTGGTAGTAAAAAAGAAGGGAGAAAGAAGGTGTTGGGCCAACAGGTACTTCAACATATAGGTTCACGATCGCTTGAGGACAAGCAATTTCAAGCGGGGAGGACTGTAATGTCCCCTCCTACTTAACGCCAAAAGAAACCAAAAAAAAACAACCCATTGGCCTATTTAATTCCTGTACGTTGAGTTGGGTATTCAAAAGGGAGTTAACTAATGGCTTAAGTCAAAATGGTTGAAAAAACATATTAAATAATATTGGCTAAGTCATTAATTGAAGAAAAGCAAAGGAAAAGGGAGAAGTCACTTTATTAAATAAAATGAAATAAATAAAAGTGGCTCATTAATTAATTGACGGAGAAATTGATTATTTCTCAAACGGAAAATATAAAAGGGGAGAAAAGAGGAATTCTCCTCATTCATTCAATCAAATCTCTCAAATCGAAAATTGAAGCTCTCATGGCTTTTGGGTGTTAAGAACTTAAACCCTCAACAGACATTGATTTCGATGGAGAAATCTATCCATCCTAATCAATATTGGGAATAGATCTGTAATGTTCCCAATTTTCCCCTTAAGAGGCATTTAGTGTTATTGTATGAAAGTGACCTTATAAAGGCACTTAAATAAAAATAAAGTGAAATTAGTCACTTAATAAAATAAAGAGGGGAAAAGTAGTTACACTAAAGAGACCCAACGAAGGGTTATAAGAGGAGGAGAGGAGAGCCTTTTGGGTATCTATCATTCAGTTTATGAAAATATTGTATTGGGCTCTTGTGAGCATGAGGGTTTCAGTTTACTCGGTTTCGCCAGTGAAACCATCTGGCCTAGCTGATATTGGAGAAGATCGTACAAATCTCTCATTTGTACTTCACCGTTTATGGATTCAATGAAGAAATTTGCTGATTATTCCTATGTTTATCGATTTTGTTGCTAATTTTTTGTTTAATTGAATTCAGGATATTTCAAGATCACCCAGATCTATTATTTGTGCCTCATTTGAACTGAGTTATTTTACTTGGTGAGGTAAATTGTTTGTGGAGGAGTCAAAAATTAGTGAAGAGGTTGAATTTCTAGTAGAAGGGGTCGAGTTTGATATACCACTTGAATAACTAGTGAGGGAGCAGTGATTTCTTGGGTGAGGCTTGCGTATTGGTCGTGGGCATCTATATCTATTAATGCTGGGCGAAATTCTTCATGGTTGTCTGAATATTTCCTGTGAAAAGGGCATCAAATATGAACAACGTTTGTGATTCCCTTTAAGGGTCGAATCTCTCCATTGTGCAATCAGAATCTGTAAAGGAGGGCTGAGCTGCATTGAATAAATTATAGTATTGTTGTGTGGAGGACATGTGGGCTATCTTAGGGGCCGAGCTTACCTTTTCTGATCAAATTGTAGGGTGAATCACTAACTCTCATAACTGGGTGAGATATCTCCTGAATCGAGTCCACTTCAAATCGGAGTTTGGGTTTGATCTGGGCGCAATCTTTGTGGCAACAAGTCACCTTCTTGGTAGCATAAGTCTCCATTATATGATGGTCGATTTCTCCATCTTCCAAGAATAAATTCATATGTTAGTGCCGAATTATTAATTGAGAGGGACGTGTTACCAATCGCTGGACGTTTGCATATAAATCGAGGCCGAGTTGGATGTGGAAAGATGCGCACGGGACTGTAGATTGTGAAATATCCCTGATCCTGCTGATCAGGATATTTACTATGGATCTAGTGTTCTGTCTTGCAGATCTGATACACTGGGGGTTTCTGAATGCATTTTATCTGCAGATCTGATACTTTGGGAGTTTGTGGATGCGTTTCAGTTATGTTCTTGAGATGTTTATGGTTATTGCATGTGCATGTTGTATATTAGGGTTTAAACAGTATATAGATGATGCATACGAAAATAAACAACATCAACCGCCCAATAATATGTATTATGAGACTCAAGAATGGAAATACAGTGATATACTGGAAATATAAAATATAGTCGTCAGTTAGATCGCATGGATCGTCACTGGAATACAAGAAAATAACATAAAAATACCCATGATCAGAAGATGAAGGCAGATCTGATGCATGCACAGATAGATCGGCAAAAATAGGTGATCCCAGAGAAATAGGGTAACCGCTACAAGCTGGAAAACTCGTCCGGAACATTATACCCATCGGAATGAGCTGGAATCTGTCCCAATAGAAGTGCCCTGGCCTCTGGAATGATACTGATGAGTGTCGGAAGACAGATCTGATCTCTGGCGCACGGGATCTCGACCCCTGGGGGGGTTTGCGCACCGCTTGGGACCCTGGATGCACCCCAAATGATTCCACCAACGGAATTAGCTGCTATAGGACTCAAAACGATCACCTCGCCAAATGCGGAACTGGGTCGGAAGGGTTTCCCTGGATCTTCTCTGATGCTCCGCCTGCAACACCAAATGTCCGTCCTAAAGAGGTGCGCCCTAAATGGTTGGATGATGCACTCTGAAGGATTCCACCATCAAAATATGATGGAAAGTAACTCAATCTAAGTGCTCTGGCTGGATCTCAACTGGGTCGGAAGGAAACTGTAATCTGAGCTCTTCCCTCGTGTAGCTCCACAAACCCTCAATCTGACTTGCGCCCTCACTGGTTGAGCTGTGCACACTATAAATGGATGCTCCTGAATATCACGGTGAAATACCTGGATGGTATCTCCGATGGGCTAGGGTGTGTCTGTCAACACCGAAACCGATCAATGGTGGTGGTTTCCTCCAGAAATCCACAAAACAGTAGAAGTTGAATCTCTTCCTCCTCTAGGAACTCTCAACATCAAATCATAACAATGCATAATGAGGAATTAGGTCAAATTCCTCCCTTTATACCCTTCCCAATCTAATTCACCATTGACCTCACTTAAGTTAGGCGCCTTTCCTCCTAAGGTGAATAATTAATTAATTAAGTCCCCCTTTACCACCTTTTCATTCTAATTCTTCGTTGACTTAGGCTTAAGTGACTTTTCCTAAGATTTTTGGCTTAATTCATTGTTTAGCCACCAATTCACCCTTATTTCTCCATCTTGTTCCCTGTTTGTGCCTGACTATAGTCTACAAAAACACATAGACTACTAAGTCACTCCCTACTGGCCTACGCTTGGGAATGGGACATCGTATTCCTCCCTTCCCAAGATTGGTTGTCCTCAAGCAACATCAATCCTGGGTGCTGCAAAATATGCTCTCCCTCCCATGTGGCATCCTCAACTAGAAGACCCCTCCATCTAACCAAGCACTCCCTGATGACCCTGCTCCTCAACCTGCGCTCTCTCTGCTCTAATACCTCCTCTGGCACTAGCTCCAACTGGCCCTCCTCATCCAAGGGTGGCAACTCCTCTGAAATACTAATCTGTTGTGCCATGACCTTTTTAAGGCAAGAGACGTGAAAGACATTATGAATCTTGCTACCCTTCGGTAGCTGTAGCTCATATGCCAGCTCGCCCATCCTCCTGATGACTCTGTATGGCCCATAGAACTTCGACTTCAGCTTCTCTGCTCCGCTCTTCAAGGAGGACTGTCTGTATGGCTGTAATTGCAAAAAAACCAAATCCCCCACCTCAAAACTGTGCTCGACTCTGTGCTGGTCTGCATATATCTTCTACTGGTTGCGAGCCATTTGCAAGTTCTCCCTCACTGACCGTAGAATCCTCTGACTCTCCTCCAGCCAGTCTTTGGCTCCCGAGACCCTACTATCCCCAAACATAGTCTCCACAAAGGAGAGTGCATCGTATCCGTACAATGCCCTGAACGGTGACATCCTGATGGACATATGGTAAGTTGTGTTGTACCAATACTCACCCATGTGTAACCATCTCACCCATGTGCGTTGCTGCCCCCCCACATAGTTCCTCAAATACCCCTCCACCCATCTGTTGACGATCTTTGTCTATCCATCTATCTGTGGGTGGTAGCTGGTACTTGTAGCTAGCTCTGTGCCTGTCAACCTAAACAACTCCTGCCAAAATGCATTGATGAAGCGCCCATCTCTATCATTGACTATCTGTCTGGGTAAACCATGCAACCGGAATACCTCCATGAAAAAAAACTCTGCTACCTATATGGCCTTGTAGTCTGTGGGTATGGAAAAGAAATGTGCAAATTTGGTCAGTTTGTCGACCACCACAAATATACACTCCCTGCCCTGCACTCGAGGAAGGCATGTAATGAAATCTATACAAATGCTCTCCTATTTCTTCTCTGGAATGGGTAGAGGCTGTTGCAGCCCTGCAGGGTGTGTCTGCTTGGACTTGTTCTGCTGACAAGTCGTGCATTCCTGGATATGTTTCAGCACATCATCCTTGAGACCCTTCCATGAGAATCTCTCCCTGATCTGCCTATATGTTTTGAAGTACCCCTGATGCCCTGCTGTAGGCGAATCATGACACACCTTTAGAATTTTCCCCTTCAGGGTAGATTCTGGAACCAAGTAGATCTGGTCCTTGTATAAATGATGTCATGAAGAACCCGATATCTCTCATCAACCACCTGTCCATCCGTCACCTCACAAGCAAATTTGTTTTTGGAGTACCCCACCAACAAATGAGCTTTCCAATCTATACAAATGTCCATCATCGAACATCCTGCTGGCCTCCTGGACAAGGCATCTGCTAGGATATTCCTTTTTCCCTTGACATACTCAATGTCAAAGTCAAAGGCTTGGATCTTTGAGACCCACTTTTGTTGTCTCTCGCTAAGATCTTTTTGATCTAGGAAATACTTGAGACTATTATGATTAGTCTTTACTACAAATCTGTTGCATACCAGATACTGCCTGAATTTGGTTAAAGCATGCATGATCACTATCATTTCTTTGTCGTAAATCGGATAGAGTCTCTCTGACTCGTTGATCTTCCTTCTCTCAATCACAATGGGGTGCCCCCCCTACATCAAAACTGCTCCAATCCCCACCCTTGATGTGTCGCACTCTAAGACAAAGGACTACGAAAAGTCTAGAAGGGCTAGAACAGGGCATGTGCTCATAACCTCCTTCATTTTGTCAAATGTCTGTTGTGACTCCTCTGTCCAATGAAACGCACCCTTCTTGTTCAAGTATGTGAGTGGTGCTCCCAACTGTGAAAAACCCTTGACGAACCACCTGTAGTAACTGCATAACCCAAAGAATCCTCTTAGCTCTGTGAGGTTCTTGGTCATTGGCCAATCCAAAATGGCCTTGATATTTTCCTGATGAACTTGTACTCCCTACCCACTGATGATATGCCCGAAGTATAGTGGTTCTCTCATGCCAAATTCACATTTGGATTCCTTGGCATATAATGATTGTGCCTGCATAATATCCAATACCTCCCCCAAATGTGCCAGATGCTCATCCCATGTCTTGTTGTAGATTAGTATCGTTGAAGAATACTAGAAGGTACTTCCTCAACTGTCCTGTAAAGATGTGGTTCATGCAAGACTGGAAAGTGGCTGGTACGTTGGTCAATCCAAATGGCATGACCAAGAACTCAAAGTGTCTGAAATGGCACCGGAATGTTGTCTTCTCAATGTCCTGCTCCCGGATGTTGATCTGATGGTATCCTGACCGTAGATCAATCTTAGTGAAGAAGACTGCCCCATGTAACTCGTCCATCAACTCATCTATGCGTGGAATGGGGTAATGATTCTTGATCGTTTTCTTGTTGAGTGCCCTTTAATCGATTCACATCCGTAACGTGCCATCCTTCTTCAGTACTAGAACAACTGAAGATGCAAAAGGACTCATGATGGCCCTGATGTGCCCCATTGCAAGCAATTCTTTGATTGCTTTCTCAATCTCGTCCTTGAATTTCTTGGGGTGCCTATAGGGCACTGTAATCACTGGTGTAGCCCCTGCCTCTAACTCGATCCTGTGCTCAAATCCCCTAATGGTATCGGCTCAAATACTGGCTCATACTGACCCAACAGCTCTCTGATCTGTGGATGGTAATGCTCCCTACCCTCTGAATCCTTTCGCGTGATGATCAAACGCTCTTATAATGTCCCCCAGCTCTTGATGAAGAGGTATGGAGGAGACTCGGTGGCCTAGTCATCCCCACTAGGCCATAGTCTCATACTAAGGGGAAAGGTCAACCAAACTAAAGCTATATTCTTAAGTTGACTTGAGGAAAAGGTGAAAAAGATTTAAAATATAACTCACTGAATGAATAGAAGCGCTGGAGGAGTAACCCTAGGGGTTAACCTAACTCAATAGGAAAATAGAAGAAAAGTATATATAGAAGTTTGGGGCGCACCTATCATTCATTCTGGATTTTGGTATTTTGCTTGTTGATGCTCTTGAGCATGCAGTTTTGAGGGTTTTGATATTACAAACCCTAGTGAGCAGCTCAGTGGTGAAAGATTCCACTCACCTAGCTCCAATCTTGGTCTCGGGGATGAAATACTCCACCCACACCATTCTACAACTATCATCTAACCAGGAGGATGAGTAGGCCATACCATTTGGATCAGGAGGGCCGTACCAGCTAGGGTTTTTCTGCAGGGGCGCACCAATTGTTGAAGAAGAGTTCGATCCAACCAAAGGAAGAAGCTTGGGAGTTTTCCAGCATTAGGGTTTTGCTTGCAAGTCCTTGCTCATCAGTTTGAGGGATTCTTGGAGGAGTTATCACGTCCCTATCATTTACTGCAGGTTGGGACAATTTCAGGAGGAAGGGTATGATTGGGAGATTTAGTAATTCTCAGATGTAGGAGGCTATAGGCTAGATCCGAGCTTGAGACTTCTCTCAAGTGCTTGTGGATGCTCGATCTATCATCTGGGAGAGTTTCAGACGATTTAGAGGGCCCATTCAGCTAGGCTGTACTATTGGCTATATTCAGGGTTTTAGGAGGGCCGTACCATCTCAGGGTTTCTGCAGTTTGAGGAGGAAGCTTCAGTGTTTGAGCTTCACACTTCAGGAGGAGGCTTCTCTTGCCTTGATCTATCATTGGGGAAGATTTGGCAGCATTAGGAGGTCTATATCTTCAGGAGGGCCGAACCCTTGGTGTCCTTGTCTTCAGCAGGCCGTACCAACAATCATTAGGGCCATACCAGTGACTTGAAGAGAGGCTGAAAACCAGATCTAGCAGTTGAGCATTCACCTTCTAATGGCAGCCTTTCGGAGGCTTGATTTGTATCTCCAGGAGCATTTTGTATACAGCTCTAGTATTATCTTGAATCCATCTATTCAGATCTGCTTCACTATTGTATCAGGTGCTTGCTTTCTTATAATAAAGTTCAGCTATTTGCTTGTAGTTCCTATCTTGTGTATTGTTGATGATCCTTATATGATGGCAATGATGTTTACATGAATCCATGATTAAATAACTGAATAAACCCTAAGGCCGAAATATTCATGTCAACTTGCATACACAACCAATAAGAATCAAATCAGTGGTTAGTTAGTGATTCCAGGCAAAACAAATTGGCTTGGGATCATTACAGTGGTATCAGAGCTTTGATCCTCCAAACCTGTGGAGGGATTAGCACACGCAGAGGTACAGTGGGATTTGTATGGGCAGAAGGAAGAAACAAACCAGTGAAATAGAAGTCGAAATGGAGGGTTTAGGAGATGACCGTGAGCCACAAGGCTTGGCCTACTTGGCAGCTGAATTCCATAAGACCCTAAATCTCACAGAAAGCAACTTAGTCCATCATTTGCAGGAGAGCGAGGAGACAAGCTGAAGGGAACAGGCCAAGATCATGGAGACCTTAAAGAAGGTAGATGGAAATTTGAAAAAAATTAATGAGAACTAGGCAATGATAACCAAACTATTGATGCAGATGACTCATAAGGGGAAAGACCCTGAGACGTATGGAAGCAAAGAAGCTAGTGGATCTGGGGGATATGGGGGATCTAGTGGATCCCATGGTGAAACTAGATACAATTTGGAGAAAGCCCCCAGTTCCGAGGGAAGCCATGGAGGGGGCATGTCATATGGACAAATGGGTAGCAGGGCTAACCCTAGGCCATACTTGCCCACGTTCACAGATGGACAGGTGCAACAAGAACAGGTAGACGACTTTGTAGAGTAGATGGCACAGTGTACGAAGGAGTACTACGGCCTGGACATGATCATTCAAAGGCAGATGTCCTTGGATCAATATTGCCAACTCAAGTTCAGAAATAAGCCCAGGATGAACCACAGGAGCAGTTTTGAGTTTGAATGAAGAGCAGGGAAGATAGAGATCCCATACTTTGATGGTACGACCAAGATGACAGCACAGGCATGGGTACAAAAGCTGGATACTTATCTACAGCTTAATCCCATGAGGGAGATGGAAGCCATCAAATTTGCCACCATGTACTTGGATGGCAAGGCTCATGATTGGTGGTACCATGGACTCACCACACTAGGACACAGTCAGATAGTGTCATACACAGAGTTCACTCAAAGTCTCATTGATAGATTTGATCAGGGAGATCCGAAGCTACACTTCAGGGAGCTCACACAGCTTAAATAAATAGGTACGACTGAGGCATTCATTGAAGAATTTCAGAGGTTGGCTGATGGTACAAGATATATCACCAACCAGACTCATGATGCTCTTCACTGAAGGGATGATGGAGCCCTTGAAGGGTTGGGTAAAGGATTTTAAGCCTACCAACCTACAGGATGCTATCTGGAGGACGAGGGACCTAGGACCAACTGCTAGGCTGAAATTTATACCCAGACCACCTCTTAACACTGGGGAAAGAGACCAAAGGCCTCCAATGAATTAGGGGGGACGTGACCTAAGGGGTTTTGACAGGGGTCATGGCAAAGTGGATGAGAACACCAGGAGAGAGCTAAGGAGGAAGCAACTTTGCTTCACTTGCAAAGAATCGTGGAACCCGACACACAAGTGCATGGGCCGTGGTCAAGTGCATTACATAGAAGTCACTTCAGAAAATGAGGAAGAGGAGGAGATCGGCCAAATACAGAACATTGAGGCTGAAACCCTTGAGATAGCAGAGGAGGAGATTCCAGGACAGGACCATACAGCTAAGGAGAAATCCACCTTAGCATCTATCAGTGGAGTGCCTAAATACAACACCTTCCGGATGAGGGGAGTCTTGCAGGGACAGAAGGTATCAGTCCTGATTGATGGGGGAGCTTCTCATAACTTCCTTGATTCAGCATTGCTGAAAAGGAGGCATATACCCATAGTAGAGTTTGAAGGGTTCAAGGTGGAGGTAGCAGGTGGAAGCACTATGCCTTGTGACAAGTACATTCCTGGTATGAAGCTTACATTGGGTAGGCATGAGCTGGTACAGGACATCTATGTCATGGATCTTCCAGATACCAACATTATCCTTGGAGTTCAGTGGCTCAGTATGTTGGGGTCTATCACCACCAACTACAAAACCATGGAGATGTCATTTACAGAGGAGGGTGGATGAAAGGTAGTGCTCTAGGGCATGATAGGGAATGTTGCAAAGGTGATCATGACCAAGAGGATGGAGGCCATATTCCGAAGAGATGAGATAGTATATGCAGTAGAATGCAGGATTTCAGCACGTGTGGATGAGCAAGGTAAGATTCACTACACCCCAAAGATCCAAGAAATCCTTGACAAACACCACAAAGTGTTTGGGCCAATTCCTCCAGGGGTGCCACCAGACAGGGGGTTTGAGCATATCATTGAGCTAGAGGGAGGAGCTAAACCAGTCATCACCACACCATATAGGCATCCAAAGAAGTACAAGGACGAGATAGAGAAGGCCATCAAGGAACTTTTGGACATGGGGTACATCAGGCCGAGCACTAGCCCTTTTGCTTCTTCAGTAGTGCTAGTTAAGAAGAAAGATGGCACTATGAGGATGTGCATTGACTTTAGGGCCTTGAATAAAAAGACAATCAAAAACAGGTACCCGATACCAAGGATTGATGATTTGCTAGACGAATTGCATGGAGTTGTCTACTTCACAAAGATTGACCTTCGTTCTGGCTATCATCAAATCAAGATGAGGGAGGAGGACATCTCAAAAACAACCTTCAGATGTCATTACAACCATTATGAGTTCTTAGTGATGCCCTTCAGGTTAACCAATGCCCCAGCCATGTTCCAATCTTGTATGAACCACGTGTTCAACAAGCAACTGAGGAAGCACCTATTGGTATTTTTTGATGACTTTCTCATATACAACAAGACGTGGGAGGAACACCTCCAGCATGTGGATCAGATTTTGTCAATCATGGAGGAACAGTCACTATATGATAAGGAGTCCAAATGTGAGTTTGGAATGATAGAGGTGCTTTACTTGGGGCACATCATTGGAGCAAAAGGGGTGCAGGTACATAAGGAAAAAATAAAATCCATTAGGGAGTGGGTTACTCCTAAGACACTCATAGAATTAAGAGGATTTCTAGGCATATGCACGTACTACATGAAATTTGTCAAGGGGCTTTCTCAGTTGTGTGCACCCTTGACAGATTTGACCAAGAAAGGAGCCTTCAAATGGAATGAGGAAGCTCAAATGACGATGGACAAGATGAAGAAAGTGATGAGTACGTGCCCATTCCTAGCTCTTCCAGATTTCAACCTACCTTTCACCTTGGAGTGTGATGCCTCAGGAGAAGGGATAGGGGCCGTACTGATGCAGAATAGGCACCCTCTGAAATATCCCTGATCCGGTTGATCAAGATATTTGCTACTGTTCTACTGCTCTGGTGTGCAGATCTGATACACTGGGGGTTTTTGGATGCGTTTTAGCTGGGTGATTGAGATGTTCTTCGGTTATAGTGCTTGCACATTGGTTATTAGGGTTGCATGTCGTTTATTACAAGTGCATGTTGCATAATGAAGGTTTAACAATCATAAAAAGACGCATGCAATAGTATAGAATGTCAACTGCTCAATATCGTGAATAATAATAATGCATACATGGGAATACAAATAGCCTACTGAAATATAAAGACTAGACGTCAGTCAGATCTCATGGATCTGTACTAGAATACAATCAAATAACAAAAGAAATACTCATGACCGCAAGAAGACAACATATCTGCTGCATGCACGGATAGATAGGAAAAAATGAGCGATCCCGGAGAAGTACGGTAACCGCTACCAGTTGGAAAACTCGATCTAAAGAATCCACCGTCAGAATGAACTCGAAATTGCTCCAATCAATGCGCCCTGGCCCCTACACTGGAAATAATGTCTGACGGAACTCGGATCGGACCTCTACTACACTAGATCTGGACCCCTGGGGGGTTTGCGCCCCTCCTTGGGCACTGAATGCACCCCAAAGGATTCCACTGTCGGAATATGCTGCTATATAGCTCAAAACGATCGTCTCGTCCAATGATGAAATGGGTCGGAAGGGTTTGGCCGGATCTGATAGGAAACCCCTGCATGCAATGCCAAACGTCTGTCCAGAATGACTGCGCCCTAAATGGATATATGGGTCGATATGTAAGATTCCACTGTCGGAATCTGATGATGAATGGCTCAATGGAAGCGCCCTGGCTGGATCTCTACTGGGTCGGAATGAATCTGCAATTGGGACCACGGTCTACTACAGATCTCTGAATCTCCAAAATGACTTGCGCCCTCCTTGGCTGAGTTGCGCCCTCCACAATAATATCTCCTGAAAAGAACGGTGAAATACCTGGATGGTATCTATGATGGGCTAGGATGTGTCTCTCAACACTGAAACCGATCAATGGTGGTGGTTTCCTCCAGAAATCCACAAAACAGTAAGTTCGGCTCTCCTCCTCCTCTCGGAAGTCTCAACATCAAATCATAACAATGCATAATGAATTAGGTTGCTTTACCCTTCCTTTATAGATTCTCGAAACCCTAATTCGTTGTTCACCTTTTCCCTCCAAGTGACTTTTACTTTATTTTATTATTCCTTGATTATATCACTTTATTAATTAATTAATTAACCATTTTGCCTGTAAAAAGTGATTTATCCATCCTGATGGATTCTCCGGCCACTGAAAGTCACTTCTCATCATCTTATCCTGTAATACTCTTCCTCCCAATTCCGATGAGCTATTACACTAAGATGTTTCTCCAAGTAATATGCCCATTATGACCTTCTTAGTGAATTTAATTAAGATATGACCCATAATAACTCAAAATTACGGAAATTGTTGGAATGCAACGAAACCAAAGCCCAACTGTGTGGAATGGATCCTGATGATGAACGATACAAGTTGGGCCCAAATAAACCCCTCAATATCTCCCGAACTCTCTGTCACCCCTATATGGCTACTTGGGCAGGCATAACACTCTGAAATGTTGTAATGTTATAATGTCCCAAAATGGGGACATTACACCCTCTTGCCTATGAGAGCCAAAAAATCAGGGGTCCTGAGCTACTCTACGACATTTATGACAAAGAAATGTTGGCTATCATGCATACACTAGCCAAATTCCGGCAATATCTGGTAGGTGCATGGTTTGTGGTCAAATCAGATCATAACAATCTCAAATACCTGTTGGAGTAGGACTTAAATGAGAGACAACAAAAATGGGTAAGCAGAATACATGCCTACGACTTTGACATTGAATTTGTCAAAGGGAAGAACAACGTGGTGGCTGATGCATTGTCTATGAGGCCATCCATCTTTTCCATGACAGGTGTATCGGTTGACTAGAAAGACCATTTGGTGATGGAGTATGCGAAGGATTAGTTTGCTTGTCAGCTATTGGATGGTCAGGTACAAGATGATAATTTTAGGATTATAAATGACCTCATCTACTACAAGGGTCGAATATTTTTAGTTCCTGGATCAGATTTCAAGGCCAAGGTATTGCAGGCGTGTCATGACTCACCGATGACAGGACACCAGGGGATCAGTAAGACGTATAGGCAGGTAAGAGAGAGGTTCTCATGGAGGGGCCTCAAGGAGGATGTAATAAAGCATGTTAAGGAGTGTACTACATGCCAGATGAACAAAGATGAGCATACACACCCGACAGGATTGCTACAACCCTTACCCATTCTGGAACACAAGTGGGAAAGTATATCCATGGATTTCATCACCGGGTTGCCAAGAACACAAGGGAAGGACTGAATTTTTGTGGTGGTAGACAAGTTGATGAAGTTTTCACACTTCTTCTCCATAGCCACAGACTTCAATGCAACCCAGGTTGCTGAACTATTCTTCAGAGAGATTTTCAGGTTGCATGGCCTACCCAAAACCATTGTCAGTGACAGGGATAGCAGGTTCATGAGCACCTTTTGGCAGGAGTTGTTCAGACTGGTTGGTACAACTTTGACCCCTAGTACCAGCTATCACCCTTAGACGGATGGACAAATTGAGATAGTCAACAAGTGGGTAGAAGGCTACCTCAGGAATTATGTAGCAGGGCAGCAGAAGGCATGGGTCAGATGGTTTCACTTGGGAGAATACTTCTACAACACCACCCATCATGTGTCCATAGGCATGTCTCCATTCAGAGCTTTGTTATGATCCATTGTCTTTTGTCGAGATTGCTTTCGGTGACAGCAGGGCACCTATGGTATAGGATTGGGTACAGCAGAGCCAAGACATTCTCCGGGAGTTGAAGGATCATCTACAGGGAGCATAGAACCAACAAAAGGTCCAAGCAGACAAACACAGAGTTGAGCATACTTTTGAGGTTGGTGACTTAGTCTATCTAAGGCTCCAATCATACAGACAAGCTTCTATAAAAAGAAGCAGAGCAGAGAAGCTGCAACCACGTTTCTTTGGACCCTACAAAGTTAGCAGGAGGATAGGGGTCGTAGCTTATGAGCTGGAGTTCACATAGGGGAGCAGGATACACAATGTCTTCCATGTGTCCTGCCTGAAGAGGGCCATCGACCAACACATCACACCCATTGAAGTACTACCTCCCATGGATGAAGAAGGGAAGCTTGTTTTGATTCCAAAAGAGATACTAGAGGTTCGGGAGAAGAGGCTCAGGAAGAGAAACATCAAAGAGTACTTGATCAGGTGGAAGGATCTACCCATTGAGGATGCCACGTGGGAAAATGAACAAGTGGTGAGAGAAACAGGTTTGGAATTGCTTGAGGACAAGCAATTTCTAGCAGGGGAGACTGTAATGTCCCCTAGCTCTTGATGAAGAGGTATGGAGGAGACTCAGTGGCCTAGGCATCCCCACTAGGCCATAGTCTCATACTAAGGGGAAAGGTCAACCAAACTAAAGTTATATTCTTAAGTTGACTTGAGGAAAAGGTGAAAAATATTTGAAAGATAACTCACTGAAGGAATAGAAGCACTGGAGGAGTAACCCTAGGGGTTAACCTAACTCAACAGGAAAATAGAAGAAAAGTATAAATAGAAGGCTGGGGCGCACCTATCATTCATTCTGGATTTTGGTATTTTGCTTGTTGATGCTCTTGAGCATATAGTTTTGAGGGTTTTGATATTACAAACCCTAGTGAGCAGCTCAGTGGTGAAAGATTCCACTCACCTAGCTCCAAGGTTGGTCTCGGGGATGAAATACTCCACCCACACCATTCTACAGCTATCATCTAACCAGGAGGACGAGTAGGCCGTACCATTTGGATCAGGAGGGCCGTACCAGCTAGGGTTTTTCTGTAGGGGCGCACTAGTTTTTGAATAAGAGTTCGATCCAGCCAAAGGAAGAAGCTTGGGAGTTTTCCAGCATTAGGGTTTTTCTTGCAAGCCCTTACTCATCAGTTTGAGGGCTTCTCGGAGGAGTTATCACGTCCCTATCATTCACTGCAGGTTGGGACGATTTCAGGAGGAAGGGTATTGTTATCCTCGATATCTAGGGATAACTAGGAGATCATGTCTTGAGGCCCACAGGTCCTAGAAATGGAGTACCGAGAGCGGGATTGACTTGAGCATGGCCCTGGAGGGCCCTTCATTTCTTCTTCGTCAGATTTGTCCTGTCAGCAGTAGCAGTTTCCATCACCATTGGCCTAGACTTGCATCAAAGAGGACTCTTGATCCATGAGGTAATTGGTCCGAGGTATCATGGTATGTGTCATATTTGATCATTATAACCTTCTCACATATGCATTAGTTTCCTCTCATTTCTGATAACTGCTTGGATCTTACACTAATCCACTTGACCAATGTTGGGGTGATTGATGGGGTAACCTAGCAAGTTGATATTCATGGGTTTTGGTTAGCCACCAAGGGGGATTTGCAGAGCCATCATCTGCTCCCACCATCTTTTATCATTTTACATCTTGTACCCCACTCATCCATCCCACTCCCCTAGTCTGGCCATTAGGATGACCTTTGAGGGTTACACTTTGTCTTGTGGGAAGAAGGGGCTAAAGGCCTAGGGGGTAAAAGCAGCTGGTAAAAGATAAAAGCCATAGGAAAATAAAACCTTGAGATGCTTCGCCCAGGGGATCCCCGAGAAAGCAATAAAAAGCCTCTCTATAAGAAACTGAAGGGACCCTAAGAAAAATAATTAAAAAACAAGACCTAACCAAGAGGATGGGAGGTCTCATCACGAGCCGGCCCATTATGTTCATAGGTATTTAGCAGTATGACATTGCCACTATCTGGTCACCAAGCCAGGGCAGTGACCTTTGGTTGCATGGCCAAAGCAAAGGGGGTCTCATCACGATCCAGCCTTATCATTTCTGCGAAGATACCAGTGGGTAACGCTGTCAGCTCTGGCCACCAAGCCAAGGCAGTGTCCTCTGGTTAGACCTTGAAGTAAAAAAGAAAGAAAAGCAATAAATAAAAAGATAAAGGCAATAAACAGCTTGGAAAAAATGCATCCATGACGGGTACAGCTCGCCTCCTACAAAGGCACCCACAGACAACACCTGCCCTTGGTCTTACTATGACTGGACATCCCTAAAACCATACCACCGCATAAAACATGGCTTGACTGATCTTCTGAGGAAACTTTCCATCTCTTGTGGGTTTTGACCCAATAGGTTGTTCTGTTGGTTTCCTCAGCTTTGTATAGTAGATCTGTGTAATGTCTTTGAGCTCTTAGATGATATGTTAGGGATTTCATGCATATGTTTGATAACTTTAATGATGAGATATGATTTACATTGCTATGATCTCTAGGACTGATGAGCCCATGGAGGGCGT
>ML792056.1:14932-25025 GCA_009831015.1 Picea engelmannii
TCAGTCTCTTGCTGGGTATAGGCTGTGGCCCCCTCCTGTCCTCCCTTCCAGCCTGCCGCTAGCTTATTGCTGGTGCCATCACCCTTATGTTGCTGCTGCCTCAGTGTTGGTGCCACCTGCTTGCTGCCACCTGTGTATGTTGTTTGCTGCCACCTGTGTTTGCTGTCTTTTCTCCTTCTTGCTGCCACCTGTATGCTGCTCTACCTTATAGCCTTTAGTACCCTAATCAGGGTTTGATGAGGCAGCCCTAAAACTGCTACCTAATTCTGCCTATTGCTGTAGCAGTCCTATATTCTTGGACAGAATTTGTTAGGGCTGTTAGTGGCTTCTTTTCAGCCTCTAGATTGGACAGTGGTGTCCTTGTTTCAGCCTTGTACTTGATGATTGGTATGCTGGTTGGTTTTCTGATATTTACCTAAAGTTCTTCTTGGAAAAACTGTTCACGAGATCATGATGAGATCTACCCATGGGGGTTTGATCCATGACCCTTAAAGCTTTTTCTGAGCATACAGAAAAGAGGACAACAGCACCCACATCAGGTAAATCTGTTCTTTGTTTTTGCTAAGGAATATTCAGATCCATTGTATTATTTCTGTTATTGGTTTTACATCAGAATTTGTGAATATATTGCTGATCCAATACTACAGTAGTAAATAAAATTAAAAGGATATTTCTGTTTCTAGTTTGCCCTTAAAATTCTAACAACATCCTTTTGTTTGCAATAGTTTATGGGGCTGAGGTGGTTGGAATCAGAGTTCCCCAACCTATTGGCACCATCTGTATAGGGAACAGGGTGGAAACACCCTCAGAAACCACTCGACACTTACCCCAAAGCTCTTGAAACATTCCCCGAGCCCCTAGAACCCCTTCTACCCAATCTGAAACGTTTTATTCCAACTCTCAAGTTCCCGGGCAAACCAACCTATTGGGTGCCCATACTTACGCAAGTACTCCTTATTGTGAAATGAATTGCATTATAAATTTAAATGAATAGCATTATAAACTTTTCGATATCGTATGTATCGCAAAACCTTTTTTCTTGCAAAAAAAATTTCTTGCCTCCATATGGAAGGGCTTGAGTAAAGAAACTATATCCACATAAAGAATAAATCCTACTAGCCACCCATAGCAGGCCTAAGAATGTGATACTGAACTAAACTAAGAAATGGCAGACCCCAAGAATGCGATTATCAATAAGAAATGACACAAGGCCCTCTTGAACTAGATGATTATGTAAAAAGCAGTTAGTCACTAGCAAAACCTCTATCTGCTACAGGGCTTGGAAACAATGGTTAGATTTGCAATTGTAATATGAGCCTGGAACGGTGTTGAGTTGATAACTGAAAGAGTGAAAAGCCCAATTATGCCCAATTATGCTGGTTATGTCCAGAAATCAAATTGTCTAGCAGAAATCCTTTGAAATGGAAAAAATAGTTAATATCAAAGCAAACATTTTCAACGAAAGCACTCTCTCCAATCCTTGAAAACAATTGAAGACAACATGTGAAAATTTGGAACACTTCGATCAAGCAGCCAATGCAGAAAAAGAAGAATCATGAAAGAAAAATGGTGTCATTCTTCAGTGTCCTCACCTCAGTACACAGCATGATGTGGTTTCTCCTTCCCTGTTAGGCGTGACCAGTATTGATGCAGCAAAAAAAACTATTTTTTCCCGTAGGTTCAAGACCTCTGAGTACCTCTTCAATGGAACTACCGCCAGCCAGAGCAAGCAATTGACTCCCGCAGGTTTGAAACCTCCGAGTAACTCTTCAATCGCAACCAACCAGAGCAACCAACTATTTATGCTGCGAACCTACCCACCACTTTGGTATGGAAATCCTTCTCCGACATGCTGAGATAACGCACTGGAGGATAGCTCATAGATTTCTCTAAAGACTTGTTCATCATCAAGGCCCTGAAAGCATTGAGCCTCGGCTTCAGCCTCTTCTCTATGCTATAATGCACAGCCGCCGGATTACTCAAAATAGCATTGCGCGGAAGCTTCCATTCCTCAACAAGAAACTTGAAATTCTGCCGCAGTTTATTCTAGGAAATCCCCAGAACTTCAGGAAACCTCTTAATAAGAGACCGAACTTCCTCCTCTCTAAACCCCAATTCTCTCAAATCTTCCAATTTCCGCCTAACAGTGTCCCTGTTCAGCATACCTAACCGAATAAACGCACGAGCAAACGCCTTCGACCCCTTCTCAATGCCGAACCCCTCGACCCCCTTAACAATCCCCAAGCTCCTCGCTGTGGTGAATGTTAAAACCCTAGGTTGAGCACATATGACAGACACGGTTAGGCTGTGATTGGAAACGAGTTTTGAACCCGGAATTTTATCCGATTCCGGGTCGAACACGGACTGTAAATAATAAAACCTCGGTTCCAGAGTACGGCTAATACTTAATGTCAAAATACGAGGATCTCTACTGAGGGCTTTGGACAATTTCTGACCAGTGAGGCCAATTTTCTCCAGGAATTCAACCCTGGGCTTCACGATGTCCTCGAAACTGCACCGTAAGGTGTTTGGGTACTTGGAGAAGAGTTTCTGAACGCTGATTTCATGGAAACCCTTGTCTCTCAGGAAGAGTAGGGTTTGCCGTGAATTATCGTAGGATTTGTGAGCGAGTAAATCCGGTTTTCTTCTGCAAATGCTCTTTGCATCCTCGAGAGAAAATCCACATTCGTTGAGAAGGAACTTCGCTATTGGGGTGCTTTCAAAGGAGGCGGCTGATGAAGTGGGGTTTTTGAGGGTCGAATAAAATGCTGCTATTGGGGTGCTTTCAAAGGAGACGGCTGATGAAGTAGGGTTTTTTAGGGTCGAATAAAATGCTGCTGAAAATAATTTTGATGGAATTTGGAGGGGGCGTGAGAAGGGGAGGTTAATGAAGGGAGGAATGGCGTCGATGTGCTTCAGAGGTTCAGCAATTAGGGCAGAGACTAGTCGGAACGATCGTGTAGCGGCCATAATTGGCAAACAAAAGCCCTACGAACTTTGCTTCACTAACGTAACAAGAAGAGTAGCGCTCCGTGTCCACATCTGAGACCTTTGAGGAGAAGGGTTCTCAGCGTTCACCGATACTCTATACTCTACGCTTTGAACAATTTGATGTTTGGGCGGCATATTTTAACAAGTGTTGTATGGCAGTGTAGTCCTTGCGAAGTTGGAAGGGGAATAAATGCATTGTTACGGTTGGATCGAGCACAGACACGTGGGAAGCAGCTTGAAGTACATGTGGTATCCATACAGAGGATGACTTGTGGCAGCGTGTCACAGGCTAGCCACAAGACATTTGGTTTATAGATGACCCCAAGGTTAATATGCGAACGAGGCAATTTTTTTCTTGAGTGTGTATAGTTCAAACATGGGACTTAGAAAATTTATGTCTCAATGACTTGCAATAAAGGTTCAAAAGAGAACCAAGAAGCATACACATTAAACATTCAAATATAATAAACACAATTTCCTGACATCCAGCATAGTTGAAGGAAAAAAAATTTAGCATTTCGGAATTAGTTTTCTTTGAAATTTATCAAAAATTAATAATGTCTTGCAACAAAGGTTCCTGGAAAAAAGGACCAGGAATCACACACATTAAACATTCAAATATAATAAACACAGTTTCCTAACATCCAGCATAATTGAAGGAAAAAAAAAATTGCATTCCCGAAATAGTTTTCTTTGAAATTTATCAAAAATTAATAATGTCTTTTACATATTTATAGGATCTGTTTCATATTTCTGGAAATTTAAATGCGTTTGTCATATAGACTGGGATTGGAGCTCCCGAGGACCATAAAAGAAATAAGTACAAGAAATAAGACTGTAGAAAGAAGAAGTGTGCGACGATAGAGAGGAAGACCTGAAAAGAAAAAATTGGAAGTTATGAGTCTTTGGTTAGAGATTTCTATTTAAAGAAGTAGAATAACTGGATTGATAAAGAAAACAAGATGTGATCAGTATAGACTTACTATGAAGTTGATGTGTTTTTGTTGTTGTTGTCGACGGCCACTGGAATCGTGCCAACCGGTTGTTGTCCTTTGTCAATGAGCTTGTCCATTCTCCATTGGAACCATTATTCAATGTAGCTTCTCATGGGGGCCACGTTGATTTCATCCCGGATTTCTATGTCGAAAAGCTCATTTTCTAATTTCCTTAGATCCATAGAAATACTATGCAGAGCATGTTCAATTTCTTCGTTGTGTGCCAAATAGTCCACTAGATCCATAGAAATACTATGCAGAGCCTGTTCAATTTCTTCATTGTGTGTCGAATAGTCCACTAGCCAGTTCTCGACCTCATATACTCCATATTCAAGGATGTCGTAAAACTTTTCTAAAGACAACCCCTTTAAAATATCAAGTTGTTCATCGAAGGCTTCTTTGGTCAAGGACAAGGATTTGAGGATTAAGTTTGGGTCTTGAACCTCGTTGGTACTTCCGGCTAAGTCTATTTGGGTCAGGTTTCTGAATAATTCTTCTTTTTATGATATGGCTTGTTGACATGATTCGATAATAAGCTGCACGTTCTTAACTTTCTTTTGCCAGCATGCTTTTTGTTTGATCCGCTTTGGGGAGGGGAGATCCTCTTGTCTTCTTTTCAGATATGAGCTATTGATGGCATGGTTAGCAAAAGGGGTCACCATTTGTTCATAGAAACGTTCTTCATTTTTTAAATTCTTCTGCAAATGTCTGTGCAAATCATTTACCCTCTTTCGAAAGGAAGCTATATTTTGTGATGTTTCCTGGGCTTCAGTAATTAGTTGTATTCTTTTCTTGATGTTCTTCTCTACAATGGCTCTACACGATGTGAGGAGGCTAGAAGATCCTTTTAACTTGGCTGCAGGGGTAGCTGGCACGATTTTTGCTAAAGGACTAGCAAACTCTAGGGTAGCAATGAAAGCCTCATCCAATTCCTTGACTTGGTCGTTCAGTCTGGCATTCTTTGCTTCAATTCCTCCAATGGAATCATCAAGAGCATCATCAGTTACGCGGTGAAATCGGGAGATTTGCGATGGCCGCATTTTCCTAAAGTTAATCTCTGTACGAGATTTGTCTTTCTTATTTGTTACATCTATCTTTTCAATGATTAAATTTTTAGATTGGCTGTCAAAAACAACGCTCTGGAATACGAAGGATTCATCTTTGTCAAAAATGTCGGTGTCAACTATTTCCATTGTGGAACTATGGTGCATTGTGTTCACTGACGAGTGAACTTTGTGCATGTGCTCAATTTGAGTTTCAATCTGCATGTGCTCACTTTCAATTTCGGGTTCTTTCGCCTGCCCTACAATGTTTTTTCTCTTCTTCGTCGGGGGAAGCTTGAGAGAACTATCAATTTTTGCGTCAGGAGGGTTCTTATCTCCTCCTCCATTTGAATATTTTTGGGTTGCTTTCTTACTGGGGTGGGTCGTTGAAGCGATGCTCTGTGATGTCGTGCTCTTGGGAGTGTTGGTCGAGGACTAGACACCCTTCTCACCGAATACTTTTCTCTGTTGTATGTACAATTCAGTCGCGCTTTGCAATGTTTATACGTCGCAATCGTCAGAAGTAGGAGTGTTGTCGTCAATGTCTTTGTCTTCGGTCAGGCGTCTATGGATAAAAGAGCTTCTAAAGCCAACTGATAGTAAATGTTCTCAAAAAATCCCATTAGGGTCGAACCCTTTTAGCCTTTCAGCATATGTTAGGTTCAAGTTCTTGAAATGGCCTGCGAATTCGTCAATCTTGTTGACGTTTCTGCACACGAAGTCCCCGACTTTCCAGGGCAGAGGAAGGCACTCATTTTTTCTCTTGTCATGGAAAAAATGCAACTAGTGGTTGTATTGCCTTGTTATTTCTGTAACAAACATCTTGTCTGTGATGTGGCATGGAAGGAAAGCAAGATTTTCCTTAAAACCAAATACCATTAGTACACTGTAATTTTCCTCTTGTTCAAGTGTCCCCTTCTTGTTCAAAAACTTGGTTGCCTGGCCAGACATCCAGGGAGCATCATTTTCTAACAATAAATCTTTGAACGCTGAGACAAAGTCATTAAAAACCTCACAAAAACAATGGGAGGCCTTGTGCCTCCAAAAGGCCTGGTATCAGAATGTTACTGGGTCGAATTCATAGTTTATTTTATTGGACAAAGACAGTTTTGAAAACAGACAGCAATGTACTATTGCGAAAATCAAGTAGGATGACATATAAAATCTATTCGATTCTTTGAATTGTGACAACTGGGAACAGATTTCAATGGAAATTAGCTTCCCGCAATCGAAAATGAATTGTTCCTTGACTGTGAAGTACAAAATATAAATAACTATACGGGAAATGCTTGTCGTGGATTCTTGTCTCGTTATTCTTGTAAACAACCAAGCAATTTCCGGAAATGGATTTCTAAAGGAACTAACTTGCAACTTTGTGATATCTTTAGGAACTGATGTCGGGTCTTCGAGGAATTCAAGTAAGAGGTCCAACCTGTTATCATGTTTTTCTAAGAACTGATTGTAGTGTTGTCCTCTGAAGGTCAATGTTGGCTCCGACAATCTTAACATCTTGCGGAAGACCTGAGGTGACAAAGAAACAGGAAAATGATCGCGCAGTGGAATAATTCTTTGGCTTGAAGTATATTTTTCAGTGCACCAAGAGACCATCTCCTTATAGCCAAAAACCTCATGGACGCAGCCTGCATGAGCGATTCCATAGGTCCAAATCAATTTGTTCTGGACGGAATGAAATGAATAGTAAGAGTATGCCCTAGACCACTGGAAGTTCTGGTCCTCACGTCCGAAGATATTCACTGTATCTCCACAGAATTGTTGTCGAGTTGCTGCCATAAGTTTACAAGAACGTTTGTTTGCTCCAGACGATGTCTGAAATGAAGAGTTGGGAGGGATAATACAACCCTGTGCAAATCTTGGTCCAAATGTGTGTGAATGGGAGATCTCCTCGAGACTTTCGCTCATTAATGACAATTTCGATGGTTGTTGCATGATGTATTGTTAGCATTAAAGACTAGTAATTGCATACATAGAAGTATGAACATGGCGGATACGACAATGAGCAATTAAGGATTGGATATTTCCTGAACGGGCCAATGCGACGACCCGTGTTTGAGATGAACAATCAGAAGGGATAATATAACTCTCTGCATATCTTGGTTTAATGTGTATTAATGGGAGATCTCCTCGAGCATTTCACTCATTAATGACAATGTTGACGGTTCCAACACGGTGAGTTGTTGCATGAAAGGTTATTAATTGCATATTAAGAAAGAAGTATGAAGGTCGCGGGGATGGAAAAGAGCAATTAAGGAGTGTCTAATTATCAAAAGCGGGCGAGCGGTCTTCAAAATAGGGTTCCAAGGTACAACCGTTGGAGCTGAGGGCCCGAGGGTCAAATTGTATGTCTCAGAATTTTTTGATTGCAAAACGCATAACACGAAAGAGGGCATGATGGGACAGTCTAGAGGGCAATTTGTATATCGTGGAAGTCCGGGTAATGTTTGCAGGACACAGAACAATGGAAGTGCAAACGTGAGCCCACCTATCTGGAAACCCGCAATCGAAAAAGTTGCTCAAGTATGGATTAGAGAAACGACTGGGTAGATTCGTTTTCGCTAATATATTGAAACTTGTAATATATATTTCATTGTGTGGCAAGATTTTTTTTGCATGTCTCTGGGCAGAAAAGAGAAAATAAGAGAAGATAATTTAAATTAAATTTGAGGAGTCTAGATTCATTTAAATTTCATTGTCTCGTCGACGCTTTCATTTTTTAATGACGGTTTGTACAGTTGTTTCATGATGAACTGTTAGCATTAAACCTTGGTTGGGCACAGTAAACAGTGACTAAGAATTGGAGATTTCATGAACCCGCCAACCCAAGGAACCGCGAAAGAGATTCCATGAAATGGGCAAGTATGGAAAGCGGTCGGGTTGGCTTCAGAATTAGGGTGACAATGGTTCCCTAGGACACGTGACTTCCTGACGGTCAAATTGTATGTCTCGGAACTTGAGTGCAAAATGTGTACCATGGAAGAGGGGATGATATGGGGAGTTCAGCGGTCAATTTGTATATGGCAGAAGTGTGGGAGACCTCCTCGAGCGTTTCACTCATTAATGACATGTTTAAGGTTCATGCATGACGAAGCTTGCCAATTGCATATTCAGAGAAAATTAGGAAGGTGGTGGGGACAAGGAACAAAAATTAAGGAATGACTAATTATCAAAAGCGGTTGGTGACACTTCGAAATAGGGCCAAAGGATACAACCAGCAGAGGTGAGGGCCCGAGGGTCAAATTGTATCTCTCGGGAGTGTTGACCGCAAGACATGTAACACGTAAGAGAGCATGATGGTGCATTCCTACGAACAAATTGTATATCGCGGAACTATGGGTATTATTTGCTAGTCGCGAAACATTGGAAACACAATCCTAAACCTACTAGTCTGGGAATTCGCAATCGAAAAAGTGTCTAAGTATGGAACAGGGAAACGGTAGGTCGGACTCGATACACAGTAAATGTACAACGTCATGGAGATACAACCAACTTGGGGCTAAGTTTTGAAAGGAACGACGGACGGACAGGCTCGTGACGGGGCATTCCAGCGAACAAATTGTATATCGCGGAACTCCGGGCACTGTTTGCAAGTCGCGGAAGATTCAAAACACAATTTTGATGTCGTCAATCCGGGAACCCGCAATTGAAAAAGTGTCCAAGTATTGAATAGGGAAACGATGGCTCGGACTTGTTTTCGCTAATATATTGAAATTTGTAATAGCTTTCCCATTACTTGGCAAGATCTTCTTTGCATGTTTCTTGACAAGTTTTGTAGGGATGGTTAGTCCTCGAGGCTTTTGCTTATTAATGACGATATTTACGGTTGTTGCATGATGGCGTCTCAACATTAAACCTTTGGTGTTGCATATTTGGAAAGAAGTACGAGGATGGTCGGAATAGGAAACAGTGACTGAATTGGAGATTTCATTAACCCACCAACGCGAGGATCCAAAATAGGGTGACAAGGTCTCCCCAGAAGACATGAGGCCCCGACGGTCAAATTGTAGTGCTCAGAACATTTGAATGCATAATGTGTAACAGAGAAGAGGGGACGATGTCGGAGTCCGACAGTCAATTTATATATGGCAGAGGTCTGGGTGCCAATTGTTTCGTACCAGTGTGTTAAGTTGTGACTAGTAAGACCATAATCAATGTATTTTGGGAAGGGCACGAAGTTAGTGGGGATGGAAGACAGCCACAGATACTTTGAAACATTTGTGAACCATGGTAGAGTGAAGCTTGCGAGTTCGAGGAGTCTGCAGTGGAATTGTAGATCACAGAAGTTTTGAGTGCAAGATGTATATCACGGAACAAGAAGCAGCAGGGTTCAAAAGGGCCAACCTGACAACCGCGGCCATAAAATTGGCTAAGTATGGAAAGGAACAACGGTCGATCGGATTCGTCATGTGAGGATATAGATGGAGATGAAGATATGTCAGCTCGCCAACCCTGGAACCCGCGATCATAAAAAGACGACTAAGTATATAACCAAAAAGCGATAATAGACGAGAAGAAGAAAAGGGAAAAAGGGTCAAGTATCTCACAGAACATCTATTGTTCGTCTATTAATGCCAATCTTTTCGAACCCCTGGTTAGTCCTCACTGGTAAAAGCATAAGTTGCAGATCATGGAAGTTCTTTGGGTGCAAGATGTATATGACAGAACAGGGGACATAAGTGTTGGACACCGCAAACCCGGGACCTAGTGGTCAGATAATTGGCCAAGTATTGAAAGGGACCGCGGTCAATCGGGCTCATGGTGTGAGGATATAGATAAAGATAAGCATCTGCCAATCCAGGAATCCAGGAGGTCGTGATCATAGAGATGTGACTAAATATAGAACCACAAAACGGTAATAGAGGGGGAGAAAACAGGGAAAATTTAAAGAGAAAGTGTTTATATTTATTCCAATAGTATTCATAATAATATATATTAATAGATTATTTCTGGTCCAAATGAAAATCATCTTCCAATTTGCAGGATGTTGTTCAGTTCACAAATTTCGTTGAAACTCATAAGAAATAGAAAGAAAAAAAAAATAAAAACATA
>ML792056.1:25124-56426 GCA_009831015.1 Picea engelmannii
TATATATATATGACGCAACATTTTTTAGATGCACATATATTATCAAATAGAAGAAGTTGCAATATATGCAAAATATTGAATAAGAACATGACGTCAACACTTGAGTTGCCTTGTTGTAATAGAGTCATTAATTCATTCTATTTACGAGACCCCGAAGAATGAAAGCAGGATGGGTCCTCCCATTTAGTTCTTTAAGTATAGGGCGACCACATAAGTATGGCCTATGACAAATTATTCTTCCATGTAAAATGTAAGGAGCAAACAAAGTGGCCTTTATTTAAATCGAAGTGTTGGGCAGCAGAAAGAAAAGCTTGTCGTCCATGTTTAACGACACACACACAAAAAAGTACAAAATAAAATAAAAAACAACATCAGAGATTGGAAAACACCATACAAAAAACTCAAATATTCTATATTCAAATAAACTGGGTTACAAAATACAGTTGAGCTTATTTGCCATAATGATTGCGATTGGGCCTGCCGCCGACAAAAAAAAAGCAAATATGTACAATAATGAAGCTTGTGGACAGTCTTTTATAGATTTCAACTTGACCATCAAATACTTGATTCGTAAAAAACAACGAGTTGAATATCAATTTCGAGTCTTGGACTTCATTGGTGCTGCCAACTAGATCTATCCCAGCTTTTTGAATAGCTTGTCTCTTCTAGATATGGCCTGCCTGCATTGGTTGATTATTCAACATTACATACTTTGTTAAGTGTTAATTTCCCTCTGTCGTCGAAAACTTGGGGTTTAAGGTGCCTTCCTTGTAATGTTCTTGATCATTGACATCTGAGACAACTTAGAGATGCGATTCAGGCCCAATTCAAAGACGATTGAGTGGTTTTATGTGATGTCAGCTTTGGGGGAAACAAATCCTGTTAGCCAACAAAAGCTGAGACAAAAAAAAAATCAAGTATGTTGTCATTGTTATTCTCCCTGTATTCGATCATCTGTTTGGTTGAAAAGCCTGCCTGAAGATTTGTATGTTGAACTTCTTTGTTTTATTACTGTAAATTGGAAGGGACATCCAAGTCGGTTGCAAAATGTTCCTCTGTTGAAGTACATAGCTTCTTCCAGTAGCACAGATCTGGAAAGTGTATCAAATGTTGCAGATCACATCAAAATATATCTTTCGTCGTAGGGGTGGTAGACATGGCGGCCCACAAAATGCTCTGAAATGTTCGGAAGCGACGCCAAATATTACTCCATGCCCGGATACACCCAGAAGGAAATTATAAAATTGGATACCCACGAACGTGAGAAACTGTATGCACGTTTGAATCAACATTATAAAATTACAGAACGTTTGAGCAACCTCTGGATGCAGTAATAGACTCGACATACAATCAACTTTCGATCACTACTGATAGTAATGTCAATTGCAAGAAGTCGTGATCGCAGGCTCCAGGTAGTTTCACCTTTAGGCATCCACATCGGTGGTGACCCCAAGCTCCAGATAGCTTTGGATTCGAACATTGACATTGGCGGTGGCAATGGGAATAGTGTTATTAACTGCAGTGCGACACTACGATGAACAAGCAGGCATGTCATTGTCAAAGCACTTAGACTGCAGGAGTGTCAGACTTGCAAAGAACATCGACTTTAGTGTTGCTTTGTCACAACAACTACGATGTTGCTTTGAGTCCATAAGTCTTTGGACGTTGGGTGTCCTGTGCGATAATGATCTTGACATTAGGTACATGTCAGACATCTATTATCTAACATTGCAGTGTTAATGCAATTGCCATAGTGGACGACGACTCAATTGCATTGGCACAAGCAATATTAATTTTGTGATTAATTAACATCCTTGAAAGACGTGAATCCCAAACAACGCCTAAAACTTTTCGAACAGTCGTGTGTTCAAAAAAATACATTGTTCTATATTTAAAAAAATAAGAAATTGTAGGTGGAAACAACTCTGGAATACACCACTACATTAAGGTCTCTTCTAAAGAATGAAATAAAATAATTACATGAAGGTGGTAGTAAAAGGTGATTTTCAGAAACCAAATCATTACCTAAACATGCGAAACTTCTTGCAGAAGGTGGTAGTATAAAGTAATCCTCAAAAAGTGTTGCAAAGTCCATAATCGAGAATTCCTTCCCATTAACTTTTCCCAGTTACATGTTGATGCAGGCATTAGAAATTTTTGAGAGCGTCATTCCCTGGTTATATACCCACCTTCAAGTAGGAGGAGAATATTCGTGCAAAAAGGGGCAAGCTCATCAACCCAGATGCAATCATATGCATAGGAATAGTAAAAAAAATTGTGCAGTGGCGATAGAAAGTTGATTGTATGTGGAGTCTGTTACAAAGAGTCTATCGTCCTCTCCAACCACTCTGTTTATTTAAATGTAGCAATGCAGGAAAAATACAATGGACATGAAGGAAGTTAGTATGCAGGAAGACATGTAATGAAGATAAGTTATTGTGTAGGAAGGCACGCAATATCTACATACAACAAACTAGGCGAACACATATACAGACAATAAATGAAATACAAAACAACGAAATATTAAATAACAGTGCAAGCATGTACCTTTGTATCTCCTCTTCCACCGTTGCAGTTAAGACTCATTCGTTTTCTCTAGCTATTCTGTTTGTTTGAATGTGGGAACGCACAAAATACAATGAACATGAATGGAAGCTGGTATGGAACGAAGAATAAGTAATATGTACATACAGTGAATGAGAATCAACGAATAGAATAAAATAGAGTGAGAAACATGAACCTTTGCTTTTCTCCATCCATGGTTGTAAATATATAGGTTTTTCCCTGTAATTTTAGGATGTCGATTCAACCACCCATACAGTTTATTATACTCACGATGATCCAAATTTATAATTTCCTTCTGAGTATATTCGCAAATGGATTAATATTTTGCGTCATTTTCGAATATTACAAACCATTTTGCAAGCCACGGTATGTGTAACTCCTCCGACGAAAAATAAACTCTTGTGTGGTCTGCAAAATTTGATACACTTGCCAAATTTGTGTTGTTGGAAGAAACTATATACTTCAACGAAGGAGCATTTTGCAGGTGACCTGAAAGTCTCTTCCAACTCCCAGTGAGAAAACAAAGAATATCAACACACAAATCTTCAGGCAGGCCTTTCAACCATCCAAAGCATCGAATACAGGGACAACACCAATCACAAGACACTTGCTTTTTTTTTGTGTCTAAGTTTATGTTGGCTAACAGAGTTTTTTTTCGTTCAAAGCTGACGTCACATAAAACCATTCCCTCGTCTTTCAATTGGGCATGAATGGCATCTCTAAGTTGTCTCACATGTCCATGACCAAGAACATTACAACAAAGGCACCTTAAAGCCCAACTCTTTGATGATAGAGAGAAATGGGAATAAGTATTTAAAATCAACGCTGGAGGATGATAGTATAATCTTACGTAGATTTTGATTTAATTAGTTTTAATGGTAGATGCCCTCGATCTTTGTGCTTATTAATGATAATATTTTCAAATATGTGTGTTGAATAGTCACCAATAGCATGAGTTAACATTCCCATATGCAAGCAGATTCTCAAATATGACAACCTGTAACATATGCACAGTATTAAAGAGGGACAAGATGTCAAGACCTCTCTAGATGACATGTTCGTGGATGGCAGTGTGGTAGTACAATATTGCATTGTTGCTATGATGATGTCTTTACAAAACTAAAATAGCCAACACTTTTTGCATATTCAAAATGGACGCAAATTTTTTATCAGATCCCATAATATTCACCTATTTATGCATTTTAATGGGAGATGTCCTCGAGATTTCTTCTTATTAAAGCCAATCTTTTCGAACCTGTCTGGTCAGTTGTCACTAGTAAAAGCATAATTAATGTGCATTAGGAAGGGCGGAAGGTATCGAGGATGGAGGGGAGCGAAAAATGCTTTTAACTTTTTTGAATTCGGGAGTGTGTGAACCTGCAAAACTTTGAAGACTTGACTAAGTATGGAAAGGTAGGTCGGGCAGACGAAGTCATCATAGGTAGAGACATGATTGCGAGTTCGAGGAGTATGGGGTCGAATTGTAGAGCATGGAAGTTTTGGGTGCAAGATGTATACCCTGAACACGGGTTACCAAAGTTCGATAGCACCTATCCGCAAACCCGCGTTCATAAAATTGGCTAAGTATGCAAACGAACGACGGTCAGTCAGACTCATGATGTGAATATATATATGAAGATGAATATTTCTCAGTTCACCACACTGGGAACCCGCGAGCACATAAACGTGATAAAGTATAGAACCAGAAACGTATAATAGAGGGTAAGAACAAAAGGGAAAAACATGCAAGTTTAGAAGAAATTGGCTAAGTATGCAAATGAACGATGGTCGGTCAGACTCGTGATGTAAAGATATATATGGAGATGATGATTTGTCAATTGGCCACCCCGGGAACCTGCGACCACAAAAACGTAACAAAGTATGGAACCAAAAGTGCATAATAGAGGGGAAGAACAAAAGTGAAAAATGGACAAGTTTACAAGAGGAAAAAGAAAGGGAGAGAAGAACTTTATCGCTCACACATCAACACTTAGTCTCATAACTATGAAGCCATAGAAAGACATTAACTATGGGAAAAACATCGTCAAATATGAAATATAGTTGGATCCCGATAAACTCTGGTTCAAGCCATAAGAGATGTTGTTTACATCCACTGCAAAATTTTGCATATTATTTTATCTTAATAGTATTTTCTGGGGAGCCAATTGTAAAACCATGTAACAATAGATCCAATTGCACATGTAGGACCCCAACATTGCAAAGTTGAAGCAAACAAGAGCAATCAACAAATAACAACACAATTAAGAAGCACCAAAAGGCCCAACTGCAGTCACAGGACCTCAACCCTGCAAAGTTGAATAAAACAACAATAAGCAGCATCTAGCAAACCAAGAAGCAAGCACCAACCAGCCGACTAGAAATGCCGGTGAAGAACAATATTGGCCAAATTCACTGCACACAAGATTGTATAAAAAAATTCAGAGGAAAATGTATTGTAACACATCATGTGATTACTACGACCAGAGAAGCAGAACCTACCTCCATCACAACCACAGTGACGCATAGGAAAAGGAAATCTTATTTTCTCCTCACATACAAAGATGTTCTGCAAGAGACTCAAGCATCCCCAACAATCAAATTTCCCACCTGCAAACTACAAATAGCAAGCAAAGCTAAACACGACACCCAAAGCCATATTGATGCATAGGAAAATGAAATCATATTTTTTCCTCACATACAAAGATGTTCTGCAAGAGGATTTTGACTCAGGCATCCCCAATAGTCACATTTCCCACCTGCAAAGTGCAAATAGCAAGTGAAGCTAAACACGACACCCAAACCCGCCCGTCAATGGGGAACGACAATAGGGCAGTTCCAATCGCAGTTGTAGAATCCCAAGGGTGCAAACTGCAACAAGACCAACATGCAAACAAGAACAACAACAACAGAGAAATAAGAAATCAGTGAACAAGCAAGAAGCAAGCATGAACCAGTGAACCAACAATGTCGTTGAAGAACAATATCGCCCATATTCACTGCAGAGAACATTGCATATAAAAAAAAAAACCCGGAAGAAAATGTATTGTAACAGGCCTGTTAAGTAAACATTTAAGGTTGCGAGGCCTGTTAGGTAAACATTTAAGTCTGTCAGAACTGCTCTGTAAACATTTAAGAAAGAATGCAGTGTGGCAGGTCTCTTACGTACGAAAAAACATTTATTATATTATTTTATAACAATAAAAAAAATTAGTAACAATAGAGGCTATGTAAAAAATAAATTTATTCAAAGGACAAACTAATATGAAGTCAACTAATGAAAAACTGACTCTCTATCTTCAAAACTTTGGATATCCAAACATTTCAAGAAAAAAAATAAAAACTCAGAAGGACCGTATATGATCAAAAACTTTGGATATGTTAACATATCAAACATTGGGAATAATGAAGCTGGCAATAAGACCTCCAATCTGTTATCCAATCAGATCATAACATATATGGTATTTTTTATTATATAAAAAACAATGTTTTTAGTTCCCTAGTTCCAACAATAGATATTATGCAAATATTTTTAGTCAAAGGACAAACTAATATGAAGTCAACGAATTGTCGATCACTATAGTCCCTCTACGCCTTCGGCAGGGACTAATAACTCCATTCCATTCATAATTCATGAAGGGGATTTGATCTTTGGTTTGGTATGGTAATAATTCTCATTCATAGTTCATAAAGGGGATTTGATCTTTCGTTTGGTATGGTAATAATTTTTTGGTATGGTAATAATTCTTTTATAAATTTTTAAAGGTGGTAAAATTTATTATAATTTAGTTGTCAATTTGTAGAAGAATTATCACTTATTGTTATTTACCAATATATTTTAATTTATAATTGTTTTTTTAAGAAACAAAACGTTATATTAAATAATTTTGAATGCTTCAAAAAGAGCAGCAATATCAAAAAAATCATATATAAAATTGTGTTAGAGTCGAGAGGTTAGGTTCTTTTGCTGGCCAAAAATACATATATATCCTCCTAAGAAAGGTTCTCGTGCACTGACTACAATAATTCCATACAAACTGTCCTAAAACAAATATTGTTTTGAAATACATTACTTGTCAAGAGAGATGTTATCATGGAACCCTTGCACTCCACTTCGCTTTGGAGATTCTTCTTCCACTTCCATGGAAGCAGCTTCAAAGCTTCCTTGGCCATCCTTTGAATTCCCTGAATGAGAAGTTGTTGAAGCGTAATTAGTAGACAAAGACCATGTTGGTTATATCATAAAAAGATTTCTTAAAGATTGACACTCAGCTTCCAAACTCTCAATCCTTTGAGTCAAGAGTTGTTCCACATTCCCAACATGAATTGTCAATTGTTGAATAGCAAATCGGTTTGCTTTGGTGATATCTTCATGCCGCCTTAAAATTTGACAAATTTCACGCCAGGAGGGTTCCATTATGGTGTTGAAACAATGATCCCAAATGTTGTTATCACTTGAGTCCACACCCAAATAGTCGACGCTATTGAAATACCAGGAAAGGAAAAGACTATTGAAGATAGGGATAGTCCATGAGAAGCCTGTAGCCTCGTAGTCAATTTGAAGATGAAAGGAACCACGAATCAAACACAAATCCCAGGGAGAAGATCTTTTAACATAGGAGGAAAGAATAGAGTCCCTTGCCACAAAGCGATTTCTGCCATACCCAAATGTAAATTCCAGAAGGGTTACACACTTAGCAGGAGGGAGGATACACTAAAGATGAGGGACAAGTGAACCAATACTAGTATTTGAAAATCGAAAAGAGGCGAACCGTTCCCAATATTTGGCTGCCATAACAGGGGCTTCTAACATTAATTTCCCAAATTGCCAAGCATAACAAACATAAACCCTATAGGTGGACAGTGAAGGGTGGGAAAAATCACAAGGGGAGAATGCCTCAAATAACAGGGGATTGAGACTAAAACCATCACCAATTCTATTGTCCCTAAAAATTGGTCTATTGGGGGAAACATTCACAGTGTAAGAGCCAATTTCGTAACTAACCCAAACAAAGTAATGCCCCACATCCATAGTATAAATCCACCAGATGTAATCTTTCAAATTGCGCCAATATCCCATAAATGAAATGGGGGAATTTAAGCTAAATAATTGAATAGAAAGGATCCGCGAAAGGAAAACATACCACCTAGAATCCAAACAATTGATGATGACCTCTACCACGGGCTGAGGAGCATACCAGTCACAAAACCAGAGATGAAACGAACTGCACAAACCCAAAAGAATGAGAATCCAGTTGCTAGCCATCATCTCAATGAAATGGAGCTCGCACAAGGATGAGTTAATGGGACTATTCATCGGAGGAGAGAGTATAAGATAGGATGACCGAAGGCATGCGCAACCCAATGGTCCATTTGTCGCCCATTAATTAAGGCATGTACTAAACCCATTTTCTAAGGTAGGTGGTGGGATTCCTTAGATCCATTAATTTCAATGACATCTTCTACTAAGTGGGAGCCATGCTTAGCGCACTTATCTGTTGTTGAATTGGTCACATGAAGGATATGGAAAGCTTTGTTATCAAAGTCATCGAGAAGATTAATGATGTGAGCTAACGCTATAGGGAGGGATTTAGTCTCGAGGATCGATCGTTTGATTATTCCTGGATAACAAGCATGGAGTCCCCCAAGACAATAATTTTTTGGATGTCATTGGCCTAAGCGAGCTTGAGACTTTTCAACAAAGCGTAGGTCTCAAAAGAGTTATTTGTTACGTTCCCAAGTCCCCATGAGAACTGAATAATGAGATTACCTCCGAGATCAATTAAAGTCCCCCGCACTTGCCACCCCCAAGTTTAATTCATCATTGTTATTCAAGGAAAACCACACTACTTGAAATGACATTTTATGTCACCTATTGTTATATATGAACACAACTTATTTCGTCGATGTTATTCAATGAAAACCACACTACTTGAAATGACATGTTATTTGTTTATAAGGGGGGAGACTGAAAATGACATGTTATTGGTTTGTACGGGGGAAAACTTCCACACCTGCTAGATGCCTCTAAAATTTAGACAATTCACATATTTCATTACATACAAAGAATACAAACCTTTAACCAACTAGACGCAGTTTTAAGTCTTACCCTAAGACTGCAATAATTATTTTTTACCTTCACTTATGTTAAATTAAAATTTAAAAAATAGATCAATTTTGAAAAAAAATACTTCCCACTACATGAGAATTGTTCATATACAATGAATATTTACTCTAACTTGTTCATGAGGCTTTTGATTGTATTTGTTTAAGAGACTTTTTAAAGTAAAACTCTTAACTCATTATAATTCGTCTAGTTATGAAAGCTTAAATGAATTAACTATAACTTCTTGCATTTTGTATACATCAGTGCATGAATATATTTGTCTAGTTATGAAAGCTTAAATGAATTAACTATAACTTTTAGCATTTTTTATACATCAGTGCATGAATATATCATATTATAGATATTTTTATGGGACTTGTGATAAAAAGAGGAGGTAGAGACCTAAGGTTTTGAAGTTGTGTACTTATGGAAGCTTAAATGAATTAACTATAACTTCTTGCATTTTAAATGTATCAGTGCATGAATATATCATATTATAGATATTTTTATGGTACTTGTAATAAAAAGAGGAGGTAGAGACCTAATGTTTTGAAAAGTTGTGATAGTGGTAAAAACATGAAATATATATTATTTGAAAGGTTGAGTATAATTTTTTTTTTTTTTTTTAATCAAAGTTAAAAAATCTTATATTTTTTGAGATGTGAAAACTTTTTTTCCAAGTGAAAATTGCTCCAATTTATATAAAGTATAAATTTTTTTACAATGTGTAAAACTCCCGCAACTGCCGAAGTGCTGGAAAAACCCTACACTAGACGAGAGCTAAACAAGGCTTCAGGTATGTGCCGAGAGGAATAAGTAAAATAAACAGCAAAAATGGGATCCTACGATTAAACCCAAAACCTAAGGATTGAAATCATTCAAATACATTTATAGTTGTGATAGGACTCTCTATTCCATCATCTCTATGGAATACCGAGAGTCTGCCCACTGGCTCCAATAATGCCCTTTTGGAGAGAGCATCCGCCTCTCTATTTTGCAGTCTTGGGATATGCTGATAGTTGATTTCGGCAAAGGAATTGGAGAGCTCCATCGTTTTAAATTTCCAGCTATCAAAATGGACTGATTGGAGCTTGGACTTGCGGGAAATCCAATCAATGATAATACGCGAATCCCCTAGAACAAGGAGGTGGCTTATGGACCAGCAGGAGGCGAGAAAGAGGGTCGTCCATAAGCCCAAAAGCTCAGCTTTGTTGTTGGTACCTTCACCACAGTTCAAGAACCACATTGTAGCCCTTGAGGGATGAGTTTTGAAGAATCCCCCGGCCCCACAGCAGTCACCCCTGGACCTTGCCGCTCCATCGAAACAAGCTAAAGTGAAACCGGCCTGCAAATTTATAACACAGTCTTTTTGTTTTGGGAGTAAATGAGTGGACTGTTTCCAATTAAAAGTAATCAGGACCTTTTGGACCACGTCTTGGACCGAGGGAGAGCATGTATCAAAGACAGCTCTGTTCCGGGCTTTCCAAATTTGCCAAGAGATGAGTGCTGGTAAATATTTAGGAGCCACTTTCTGTGCCAGCCAGTTTAAATAACTGTCAGTGAGATTGGTGCCGCACCAGGTTGAAGGCAACGATAGTCTATTGAGCACCGATGACCATACCAAGCGAGTGAAAGAACACTGGACCAGCAAATGATGAGTGTCTTCGGTGTCATTGCCACAGAGGAGGCAAATGCCTGGCCCCTCCCATCCTCTCCTGCGAAGGGCGTCCCAGGTTAATGTTTTTCCCCTGCCAGCGATCCAAAGGAAAATTTTAATCTTCAATGGGATCGCCCATCTCCAAATCTGTGTGAGCCACGAGTTCTCCACTGTGGCAAAGCGTTGGTTTATAAGTTCAGTATAAAGGTTTTTAACGGACAGAATCCCTGAAGCATCGCCCCCAGTCCAGCGAAGAGTGTCCGGGCGAGGGTAGAGAGAGATGTCGTTTTCTTTGAGAGCTCGGATATAGTAATCCCATTCCACTGCTGTATTATTTCTCAGATGAAAATACTCACTATCCTGCCAATGATCTGGAAGGGCGCGGCCTCTATGCTGAGAATTCACCTGTGCAAGATAAGTAATGTTTTGATGCCGGAGAGAGGTCCGCAACTCAGGGGAGAGTAAAGACCGGTCACCCATGCCCAGAATCTTGTCTTCTCCTATGCGAATCTCCGTCCCGTCACCTGGAGTCCATGCAAGCCAATGAAAAATGACAGGAGTAGAGGAGACCATACTTTTCCAGAAGGGAGAAGTCTTTCTTAACGGAAATACTGGCTTACGGATCCATCTGGCAATAGGTAAGGAGCCCAGATATTTATCCAAAATAATCCTATGCCAGTAGTAGCAGCTCTCCAAAAGGAATTAGCAAGTAAAGCCGTATTGAAGAGGGGTAAGTTCATGAGATGTGAAAACTTAAATGAATCAAGTGTAACTTCTTACATCTTCAATATAGTCAATCTATAGAAAGTATATATATTAGGTTACATCTTTTTATATTTGAAACAATATATGTAAGGTTACATTTTATTAATCTATAAAAACTATAGATATTAGATAACATTTTATCTATTTATAGAAATTATATATATTAGGTTCATTTTATCAATCTATATAAACTATACATATTAAGTTACATCTTTTTATATATCAATCTATAAAAACTATACATATTAAGTTACATATTTTTATATATTAGTTCATAAAAAACATTTTTTAAATATTAATCTATAGGAAACAATATATGTAAGGTTTCATTTTATCAATTTATAAAAACTATGCATATTGGGTTACATCTTTTTATATATTGGTCCATAGGAAACACTTTTTAAATATTAGTCCATAGAAAACAATATATGTAAGGTTACATTTTATCAATCTATAGAAATGATACATATTAGGTTACATCTTTTTATATATCAGTCCATAGGAAAAAATATGTGAGGTTACATTTTTTATATATCAGCAAATGAGAAACTTTATATATTAGGTTACAAATATCCCTATGACGAAAGGAAGTAGTTTCTATACATATTAGGTTACATCTTTTTATATATCAGTTCATACGAAACAATATATGTGATTCTATACATATTAGGTTACATCTTTTTATATATCAGTTCATAGGAAACAATATATGTGAGGTTACATTTTTTATATATCAATAAATGGGAAACTTTATATATTAAGTTACAAATATCCCTATGATGAAAGGAAGTAGTAGAAACATGAAGCTTTGAAGTTGTAATAAAGATATGGAATGTATATATTTTAATCTTTTCTTGAAATATTAAATATAAATTTTTTTAGGGAAAAAACTTCTTTCATTTTTTAATTAAATAAATTTGAAGGAACAATATTAAAGTGTACAAAATTTCTTAAACATTATGATCTGGATTATATTGAGAATGAAATGAAAGCAGAGATATAATCAAGAAACACATAGAGATATTGCAATAACATAGTAATGCAATTAACTCATATTCTACTAATGAATGGAATATAAAAGATTGTAAAATGCATAACACACAAATTAGCTAGAATGATGATAGCTTATCCCTAAAGAGAGAGATGTGTTAGCTACACTCATTCACAAGACATTGATTACAAAGAAGCTGAAAAGGCCTTTTAAAATAAAATCATCAATGAGAAAACACTAAATATCCAAAACCCTAACCCTAGAAGATGAAACACCAAAAGGCTTGTGGGCCCCGATGTGGTTAGTTGATACATCAATTTCTTGTGGGCGTAACTTTTGCATACGATCTCCATTGGGGTACTTGGTAGCCAATCAAAAAGGTTTATCCTAGAAGTACACATTATGAAAAGCTCAGCATTTTCCTTTGGCTACATGTTGGGCATTGTCGCACCAAAAAATTGTCGTTTAGGGCCTCAAAATGGCCCCAGAAGTTTGGGACCCAAAAAACTGTAGAAATTTTACCAAGATGTGGAACCATTCTGAATTAGTGGAATAGGTGGGTGGCCACTAGTATCAACCTAGGTCATTCCTCCCCCCTTAGGAAGTAATGGTCCCCATTGTGTCAAGCTCCTCCATCAGATGGGGAAACTTTTGTGGAATTTGACTCTAGTGAGCCACTTGCCCTGGTGAACAAGCTACCCTGCTTTGATGACTCGATAGAGTTGGATGTTATGTTGCGGGGTACCCTCTGTCTTGATGTCCATGGTATGATCAATTGTCACATGTTCAATGCAGTCAAGATTGAGTTTTGTAGGGGCCGAGTGCTTGGCCACATCTGAAGTGTCCAGGAGAGGTGGAAAATATGGTCGAAGCAGTTCCATATTAAATACCAGTGCAAGCCAAGGAAAGGGAGAATACTTAATTCAAAATCATTCTCATCCATAACCTTGGTGATGGTGTAAGGCCCATATCAGAGTGGGCGGAGATGGGGTCCTGTGAAGTGCTCTTTCTGCAAATGCAACCACACCTTATCTCCCACCTGAAACTTGTGTGGTACTTGATGTTGATTGTGGCACTACTTGTACTTAGCATTGGCTTTCTACAAAATATCATGAACTTGTTGTTGTATGTGTTGGACTCATTCAACAAATTTGGTTGCTCAATCGACCTCGATCTGAGCATGGGAGGACTTCTCCTATGCAACTACAATGGACAAAGCTCTGTTAATGGTGGTCGATTGTTGGAACCCCAAGTGCACCTGAAAAGGGTTGTGGCCAATAGAGTTGTGGAGGGATATGTTGAACACAAGGAAGGATCTCATCCCATGTGCATGGATGTTTAGAATTATACATCCTCAGGATATGAACAATCATCTTGTTGACTACCTATGTTTTTCCATCAGTCTGTGGGTTAAAAGAAGTCGATTTGGTCAGCTTGGTGTCCATCATCGACCATAGGCTAGACCAGAAAGTGCTCAGAAACCTACTATCTCAATCTGAAATAATGGTCCGTGGGAGCCCAAAATGAACCCAAACACGCTCAAAGAAGAGCTTAGTAGTGGCCTCGGCTATGATACTCTTCTTGTAGGGTGTCGACATTGCCATCTTGGAGAATTGATCAACAACCACTATTGGTTGTGAAGCCTGATTATCTTCCTGATTCAGAGGTCTTGTTTTAGCCATGTTTGGACCCCATCACCTAACAGGGGGTGTGGGGGGGATTGCCTCCCCACATATGGAGCAAGGGGGTCCAGGGAGGGAAATGACACTTTATGGAGCCCCCCCTGGTGGGGGATTCGGTGGCAGTGCCCCCAAAGTGAAATTTTGGGAAAATTTGCCTTGTAAAATATTGTAATTTCATAGTCAATCTGGACCAATCATTATAAGGTCGCAGATCTGATGGTAGAAGTCATGTTAGGGATTTTTTCCCTAGAAGGAAACCTTCTTTTGTGTATGAGGGAATTGTATTGCGGCTACGTATGTGAGTGAATATTGCATTATGAGAGAGGAGGTTGTGAGAAAAAAAAGAGGAAGTTACAAAGGGTATGTTGTAGGTTGTATACCTTCATTTGTTGGATAATAATAAAGGAAGGACCTAACAATTTCTCTGGTGGATGTAGCCCACGTTGGGTGAACCACATATAAGTGTGTCTCTATTGTATTGTGTATATTTTGTGTTTTATTTCCACATTTTTTTTTATTTTATTGCTCCGCGATCCTGCTTTTCTAGCAGACCACTATGACACAATCATTACCATGCTTGGTTGAAGGTAGACTGGACATGTAATCCATGGATATGGACTTCCAAGGCCTATCAGAAGTAGGAAGAGAGGTGTATAGCCCATGTTTCTTAATGGTGGGTTTGAAAATGGTGTAGGCAGTGCAGAATTTGATATGCTTGCTGACATCTTATCGAAGCTTCAACAAATAAAATTGATTTTGCAGTACTGCCACTATTTTCTCCACACCAAAATGCCCAACCAGCCGATTGTAATAAGATTTTCAAATCAACTTTGCATACTCGCTTAAAGGAAGACAAAGATGGCCCAAATGGAATAGTAGTCCATCCTGGATATGAAAGTTTGGAACTGGTTTTCTCGCGCTCAATGTCTGATAGGTAGCAACAAAGTCAGATTCATTGTTGTATAATTGTAGCCACTAAGAGGTATCATGCCCACAAGAGTTGAGAATTGTGGTTAGCACCACAATCACTGAGGCATTCTACAACATCGGTTGTGTTTCCATTCTTGTACTTGATGTTAAAGTGTAATTTTTATAGGTACGTGGACCACTTTTGATGGTGGGCGGAAATTCTATAACTTTCCTCGTGTCTACATGAATTACAAAAGTCTGTGATCAATGTGGATAATCGTTTCCTCTCCCATAATGTAATGCTTCCATTTTCGACATGCATGCACAATGGAGTACATCACTTTGTCGTAGGTGGGGTATCTGTGAATAACATCAGATAGTATTTCATTATGATAGGAAAGCAGATGCCCATGCTAATTGAGGAATGAATTGATAGCATAATCTGAAGCATCTGTATCAATCTCAAATGGTTGTTGCACATTTGGTAGAATAAGGATTGTTGTTGAGCAGAGGTGGAATTTCAAATCCTCGAATGTTTTTTATTATGATGCAACCCAAATAAAATTGGCCTAGGCTCCACCCTTGGTCACCTGGCTTAGAGCCCAAGCGATATGAAATAATCCCAACACAAACCTGCAACAGAAATTGGCGATTCCCAAGAAGTTGCAGAGCTCAGTCAGTGTCTTTGACGCCAACCAATCGCGAATGACTTGGATATTAGTTGGATCCACATGCATGCCCTCCTCACCCATGATATATCCCAAATATTGAATTATTTGCATGTCGAATGAACACTTATGCAAATTGGTGTATAACTTGTGTTGTTGTAGGGTGCCCAAGACTTGTTGAATGTGCTTCAAATGTTCCTCCCAAGTTTTTCTAAAGATGAGGATGTCATCCAAATATACAACTACATAGGAGTTTGTGAATGGACATAATATATCATCCATCATGCACATGAATGTGGTTGGGGCATTAGTTAAGTTGAAAGGCATGACCAACCACTTGAAGAGACCTTCTTTAGACTTGAAGGTTGTTTTCCATACATCAGTTTGCTCATTCAGAACCTGGTGGTAGCCTGACTTCAAATCAATCTTATTAAAAAATTTGGTGCCCTTGAGCTGATCTACAAGGTCACCAATCTGGGGGATCGGGTACTGATTTTGGACTGTGATCTTATTCAGGGCTGTGTAATCAATATAGAGTCGCAATGTCTTATCCTTCTTCTGTACCAGAACAATTGGGCTCCCGTAAGGTGAGGAGCTTGGTCTAATGTGGCCCTTTATAATTAACTCTTGGATCCAACGTTTGAATTATTCATTCTCCATAATACATTGCCTATATACAGGGTCATTAGGAAAAGGAGCAGCAGGTGTCAAATCAATTGAGTTCTTTACTTGATAGTGCAAAGGCACCCCAATAGGTGAGGCAAATACATCTTTGTGTTCTTCTACTGTCTTTTCCACTTTCTTCTATTGTATAGATATACCTCGTGCAGAGGTTTCGGTGGTTGGACCTCTGTGGTAGCGATGGTGACACTGGGTTTCACATCAATGATTTATTTTCCCTTATCTGGTTATGAATCAAAGTCTTAGCCGACATTTGATTTTGAGGCTTTCATCTCATCCAACAATGATTGTTTGGAGTGACATTCATCAGTGTTGTGCCAAGGGATTTTGTGGAACTCACATCACTTTCTAGTGTCCTTATTTGACTTCCCATTACCTGTATTTGCTTGTGGCTTGAACGAGTTGTCTTGGGGCTAGCCATCCTTGCTTTGTCCTTTGTTCTAGGAGTTAGGTCAACCTTTACCATGCTTCTACTCTGATGGGTTTGCAAAACTAGAATCTCTCTTATTCTTTTTCTTGAAATTTTGCTCGATCTTGATAGCATATTAGTAAGTGGCTCCTAGTGAGGATATGTCTAGGACCTCCATATCTATTTGGATGTATGTATGTAGGCCACTGTGGTACTTTAGAACTAGGTGCCGCTCAGATTCTTTAATACCCAACTTTGTGTGCAAGGTATGGAATATGTTGGTGTACTCTGACACCGTGTGGTCTCTCTCTCGATGCAGAGTTTTCCATCTCATGTATTGGTCATCGTAGTTTCTAATAGAGTAGTATTGCTCCTTGAGGGCATCAACAAAAGTTTCCCAAGTGGGTTCAGGCCCCAAAATTGCAGACTCATCTCCGACATGTTGCTGACAGTACGTTTCCCACCAATCTCTGACACGGGGAAGGGATTTAAGAAGCACATAGGTTATTTTTTCACTGCTGGAAAATTTTGGGGCAGAGAAATAAACCTCTAGCAGACTTAACCATTTTTTCAAAGTGTTGGCATCTATTTGGCCTTCAAATAAAGGAATATCAAAGTTAACTTGTACCTTGAAGAGAATTGCCCCTCCGAAGTGACTGATGGTTGAAGGTGTCATTATTGTTGTTGACAGTTGTTGAAGGATATTCATGAAATTATCCATCATCTCATTCCTCTGTTGTGCAAGGGATTCCTTGAGAAACAATTTGATAGGATCTCATGCTTTGTTGTCTCTCTTTTCTTCTGCATGGAAGGTCGCTTGGGCTAGCAAGAGTGGTTGTCCTTAAGAGAAACTAGCTCGAGACCCAACTCTCTATACCATGACCTCGTCGAGGACATGCACTAAGAAACGACAAGGAACAACCTACTCTGATACCACTAATCTGGATTATATTGAGAACAAAATGAGGCAGAGATATAATCAGGAAACACACAGAGATATTGCAATAACACAGTGTTACAATTAACTTAGATTCTATTAATGAATGGAATACAAAAGACTATAAAATGAAAAGCACATAAACTAGCTAGAAATGTGGTGGCTTATCCCTAAAGAGAGAGATGTACAAATGAGCTAGCGCTAGAGAGATACCAAGACCAAGAGATGACCGTATGCCCTTATTCATCCTTAGAGTTGCAGTTGCAACTACAACTCTCCACAAGTCTTGCACTCTGATTGGTTGTATAAATGAGCTAAAACGTCCTCTATTTATATTAATCTATCCAATGACTTTTCTGGTTGGGCCAACCTGATTTTCCGGTAATTATATTTTTTGTTTATTTTTTTCCCGTCGAGCCGACTTGTCCTTCTGGAAGATAATATTCTAATATTATTTATTCTACTAGGCTTACTTGTCTTCTAGGGTTTTCACATATCTGTTTAACGATTCACTTGCTTCTGGAATATTCTATTCTAGGTCATAGGTTACACGTGGAGGTTAATACCTCCTGCAACTACCAAAACATCAACACTCCCTATTAGTTAGGGAGGTATTAATTAAGATGTTCTTCATGTAGTGGTGTCAAACACATCCATCCATCTCACATGGCATGGGCAAGACTCACATGCTCTTGCAGACTAGTCTACAGGTAGCATCACCATGGGCACACAGGCTATCATATGATCAAATAGATCATGTAACAAGTATCACCATCGTAGCCACACATTATCCATCTAGCTGGAAAACACCTCCAACACCATTGGTTGGCCCTCCAACTAGTAACCTTTGACGCTACAGATTGACACTCTAACTAGAAATCATTTCTGACACTACAGGTTAACATCTAGTTCATACAAAACTAGTAACTTGTCAGCTCACATAGAATCTGACTCAAAAATTTAACACTCCTTCTTAACGAGGAAGGTACTCCTTTTGTCACGATCATCATCATTGTTTTTGCACACCTCATCCATTGTCTTGTTGAATTTCACGAATCCATACATCATAAGAATTTTTGCACTTTCACTGGAGTAGCGTACCATCCTGCGTTGTTGTAGCATACCAGCCTGCATTGGAGTACCAACCTGCGCTGGGGTAACATACCATCCTGCGTTGGGGTAGCATACCAGCTTGCGTTGGAGTACCAACCTACGATGGGGTAACATACCCTCCTGCGTTGGAGTACCAACATGTGTTGGGGTAGCATACCAGCCTGCGTCAACCTGCGCTAGGGTAGCATACCATCCTATGTTGGGGTACCAACCTATGATGGGGTAGCATACCAGCCTACGTTGGAGTACCAACCTACGCTGGGGTAGCATACCAACCTACGTTGGAGTACCAACCTGCGCTAGGGTAGCATACCAACCTACGTTGGAGTACGAACCTGCATTGGGGTAACATACCAGTCCGTGTTGGAGTACCAACCTGTGCTGGGGTAGCGTACCATCCCGCGTTGGGGCACCAACCTATGCTGGGGTAGCATACCAACCTGTGTTGGAGTAGCTCCCACTACTGAGGATCTCATCACTTTTCGCTACCGAGGAGCACATCACTTTCCGCTACTGGGGAACACATCACTCTGTCTCACGAGGAAAATTCTTCTGGACCACACCAAGCTTGTCTCTGAAGTACTCAAACTTCACTTTTGACAGAGACTTAGTCAACACGTCTACTACCTACTCATCGATAGAAATATACTAGAACAAGTGTCTCGTCATAATCTTCTCCCTCTTGCTAGGAGAATCCTCTGGACACAAATCAGGCTTTCTACCTCTCTAGGTTATTTATATGCAACATACTTGATCTTTGAAGACCAAATTGGAACTCACCACTAACTTCCCTTCTGGTCTCAGAACCAAGGAAAATATATATATCCCAATCCTTCTAACTAGCTTCCTCCTCGGTCATTGTAGCAAAGTCTACTGAAGCAAGGGAATCTTCTCATAATATCTCATATCTCCTCGAAGCCTCTAAAGCTTCGATCTAGCCTTCTCAACCCATGACATTTGTCTGTCTGTCCTGGAAGACGTCTCTCTCTTCCATCTGAAACTGAAAGTCCCTAAGTCTCCATCCTCTCTCTGAAACTTGACTCCCTCTAAGTTTGATACTCAGTGGGGCCACTTGCCTCACCACCGGTGGAGCCATCTTCTCCTCATGATATGGCTCATCAATGTTACATTCTACAAAGTTTCACGGGGCCACACTGGTCTCTTCTTGGTTACTGCAATGATTCCGGGTAGGCCCTTCTGGCTCTACTAACTCTTCCTGATCTGAAGAGTGATCATCTTCACAAGAGGGATTTGTTCGGTTATCCTTGGAGTCTTTTTCTCCTTGCAGTCAATCTCCATATGAGATACTTAATATCCCACAAAAGTACCCTTCTTCGTCTTCTTATTCTTCGGTACATGGATGTATATGGTCGTGTATACAACTTCTTATCTAGATAGTCTGCTCCATGCCTCAAACTAGAGACCACCTAATATGTTGTGTCCTGCAACCGTCATTGTAGCTTCACTCGGATTTATCACCCGTGACCTGCCCAGAACAAGGAAAAAAAAAAAGGGAAAACAATAGACAAGAATAATACTCTTATAATAATAAAAACATAAATGAGAACAATAATCGCAGTAGCTCCTTCTCAGAGCTATTGCTGGTGACCTTCCTAGAATAAGAGCCAAAATAAAAATACAATAATAAGGAATGGAACAACACTCTTCTAGTGTTGTGATCAATCATTCCTTCATGGTAACTTGCATGGAATAAGAAAACAAGAACAAAAAGTATAATAGCATTTTCAAAAGAACATATCTATGTCAACGAGAATAAAATACACTCTCATGGTAATCATCATATTATTACCAAGGTGCCCTGCCTGGAAGCAAAAAAAAAACTATCTCCTAGAGGAGAAGTTAGTTCATCTTGCAAGTAAGTACAATAAGCATTTATATCATTAGTACTCACATGCTGCCAAGTATTCAATGTATCTAGTAGTAATGGAACCTTTCAAGGATTGTTGTTACAACTAGTAATGTAGCAATTTTCAAACTTGATATGTGAAAATTGGAAAGTTATTGATTTAATCAATCAAACCCGGAACCTGGAGTCTTATCTTCAAGAATAAGTGTTGTTTCTTTTCTTCCGAAACTCCTTCACTCAAGATGATAAGTATTATCTTCAACTTGTCACATGTACCAAGACAATATGTTTTCTTGACAAAAATCTGAGTTAGAGAATATAATGCAAATAAACTCTAAAATCTCAACCTTAATCAATCTAATACTTTGACTAAAGTTAGTTTCTAACTTTAACTTTGAACAAAGGTTAGTATGATAATCATAACTTCAATAGATCAAAATACAACTAGATGTTCATAAGGTCACAATAATGCCATAACAACTAGAGGCATGTGAAAACAATCAAACCTGGAGTGTGTTGTTCATCTAAATGTGTTGGATCTGAGATCCCTCTCGATCTATGACTATTTCTTGGACTAGAGATCCATTCTCCTGAAATCACATTCAAAATAGTGATACAATTTAAACATATATAAGTACATACCTCCGACAACATCGACATGCAGCAATAACAAGCAATGGTGAACCTTAAAACTTTAAAGGTGCTCCAACTGGTACTGCCACTGGTGTTGCAACTGGTATTGCAATTGGCACTACAACTTGCATGGAGGAACTAGCACTGCAAACTTAGGGTTTTATGAGCAAACCCTAATTTCTCAACTTTAGAAATTTGCAGATATGATTCAGGGAAGAGATGTGCCATATTTAGGTGACCTTCTTAGTGAGTTCAGCAAGTGCTCAACGAGCTTAGCAATGGGGGAAACTAAGGATCTACCTTCCAACGCTTAGATTGTTACGAAGGAAACTATCTCTGATACCATGTTAAAATTTTGGTATGCTCGTTTAACCATAGACAATGTCACATCATTGTCACCCAACCATAGGAATTCACATATGCCACCCCCGAGCACACTAAAATTTACTTAGAATAATTCTGGCAAGCCTACTCCAGAACCAACGGATAAACCCTAATTGCTAACTGCAGCAACAACTCAAGACAAGTAGAGTGATCCTTCTCCAATGGTAGCTCACAAGAGAGAGAGAGTCTTCAAATCCACAGAACAAGTACCATACACAACTACAACGGCTGCAACTGCACTACTCTCTCAGACTTGTGCCATACTTAGTGTTGAAATAGATCTTAAAATCTTTGATCCTTAAGGCCTAGATTTTTATTTTTTGTGTTTTTCAGGTTTCGGCTTTCTTAAAATCAGAATTTCGTTATGTCTAAATTTGCGATGCCTTTTTATCATTTATTTTTGAATATATACGGGAAAAAGTTTACAAAATTTAAGTTTTTCAAACGCTCTTTGAAATTATTCAAAAGGAGTATAATTTTAAATTCGCGAGTTTTTTCATTTAAACGTTTAAAAAAGAAAAATCGGGATTCGGGGTTTTCTGTATACAAACGATTGATGCAATTTGAATCACGAAATCCCGATCTTCGATTTCCCGATGCATTTAAATCTTAAGTAAAAGCACAAATTAATCTAATCTCTTCTAAGAAAGGATTAAGAGTTAAATAATTACGTCACGATTTCGGGATTCGCGGTTCTATAAGAGCGCATCTCTTGTCATCATATTTCCCGAAATCCAGATTTCAAAAATCCCGATTCATAATTCACGATAAAACTAAACTAATTTTGTTTTGGCCTTAATCTTGATTACTTAGTTAATTAAGATAAGTCAAATCATGATTAAAAGAAATGCGTCATTGCAATTTCGCGATTTCGGGATTCGCGATCCCGTGAGAGCACGTCTCATGTCATCAGGTTTCCCGAAATCCCGATTTCCGGAATTCTAATTAACGAAATCCCGAGAAGGTCTAATCTCGATTAATTAACATACTAAAAACGTTTAAGTCTTAAATAAAACATCACTATTTTGCGATTTCGCGATTTCGGTGATCGAGTTTCTTCGATGACATACCTTTCGACATCACGACTTCCGAAACCCCGAAAAGAGATGTTTTCAGATTTAATTCATACTTAATACTAATAAATCCTCTTTCCAAAACATGATTAAAGTTAATCTTTCTTTGAATGTTCATTAATGCATCGTTGTCCGATTAAGTAAGTTTCTATTTTATTTGAAAATGCCGAGAAAGCCTAAGTACGGATATTAAATGCATATCTCCGAAAATATCTTTTGCATTAAGAGCTTTAACTTCGTAACAGATGTACAAATTTCAATATTTTTATGATATATTCGAAGTAAAGGTTTGAAACGTCTGTATTTTCATTCTAAAGCTGAGCTTATTCATTCACTTTCTGTGACAGGTTCTCAAGTCAAACACAGAGCTATGGCACCTAAAAAAGCACCGAAGAAAAATGAAGAACCACAGGAAGGTGACATTATCTCTGATACTACTCCACATGCCATACACTCCATCAAATCATGGGCTCAAATCTTTGAATTGCTGGAGGACGAGTTAAAGTATGCAGACTCGGATTCTGAAAATCATCTACGGGACGTTGCTGAGTCTGAACTACATAAGATTGTTGCGTGTCCAAGGCTAGTGGCATATACTGAGATGGTTGGCTGGGCTCTGGATAAGGTAGATATCCCAACAAGGAGTATTCATAACGAGAAAGGAGCTATCATTGGCTCATTTCGGTCTGAGCACATTCAAGTAATGTATAAACTATCGCCGAATTATAAACACACCTTTAATGCTGAATTTTTAGCTGCATTTCAGAGAAAAGAATGTATTGAGGCAGACCAGACATACCCCGACATGATTAAAGGATGGGCAACGTCTGAAGCAAAATTTAGGGCTGATTCTCATGGAATTTATGCTACAGCTTCCTTAAACGAATATATGGTTTATGTAGCCATGATGTTATGCAGACTTTTCGGGAGAAAAGATCCTTGTCACTTTCATGCAGATTGGGTACCCTTCTTAGAAGAAGTTGGAAATGGAAATGGTTTTAACTGGCATAAAATTTTATCAGATAACCTGACACTAGAAATTGTAAATTATAAAGCAGCCAAGTCAAAAGGACAACCAATGTCTTTTTATATGTCTGCATATATTATGGATGCCATTTGTTTTATGACCCCATTTCCATTAATGAATTGGAGTTGGAGTGTTTCCTGCCCAGAGCCTGTTCATAAATACCACTCAACCCTCTGGGAAGAAAATGCTAAAGAAGCATTTTACGAAGTCTGTCATTTTGTCATTATTCCTATGCACAAATTATTTTTTGGATGCGAACCTCCTCGCATTTCTGATGCAATCATAGAAAGTCTTAAATATGTTGCTGACTGGTTTATTGAGGAAATTTTTTCCTATGTTAGGGTTTATGGTTGTTCCATTCCCCCTCACGCACTCCCGAAATTCTTACCAGACAGATTGATATGCAGAGAAGTAGCTTATCAATTAGCCAAGGGTGGTATTGGGTTGGAATTGAAAGCACTTCGGAAAAAAGCATGGCCATCTTTCCCTGTTCATGTCGGGAAATTTACTTTATCAAATTTAGGCCATTCTAAGGTAGAGGTCGAGTCACTGGAAGAAGTGAAGCTAGTAAATATTGAGCATAGAAAATACGACCCCTATCAAATAATAAGTAGGCATTACATTCATTGTAATTTAAAGGCATATGAACATGAAGTTTCTGTTTATGATGATATTTTTAAAGATGTTAAGTCTTATGAAGAAGTGTTGAGCGGAGTCTAGGCCTTGCCACCTGACTCACAGGCTGGGTTTTCATCTTTCCAAAGCCATAGGCGAAGCTGCCTGCCTAAGATTTTACAGGGTGAAACTTCGACCCCATTGCCAGAACAGGAAGAACCCCCTCCAGGTTTTGAAACTAATACTCAGGGTAAAGCAGATGACAAAGGTAAGGAGAAGGATTCTAAAATACCTTCTCAAAACACAGAGGGTTCTCAGACAAAAGAACCAGGGATAGAAAAAGGAAAAGGACTGGAAACAAATCCAATAATTCTTGACGATGTTCCAGAAAAAATAGGAGGAACAGCTTCAACAAAACTTGGTAGTCCTATCACCTCTTTAACTCCATTACAGTCTACTTTCGGAACCCCCCATGAAGGAGTTCTATATGTCAGTGACCTTGAGCCGATTTCAAGAGATGAAATCCCCCCATCGGATTACTTTTTTAGCAAAAAACGAAGAGCAGTCTTGAAACAGGAAATTCATCCAAGAGGAGAAGGAACGATTAAAAGGCATAAAGTTATCATAGATGGAAAGAAACTCAAGGATGGAGAGTTCGCTACAGAATTAGCAGGAACAATGGGTGCTATAACATCAGCTAATATGTATTCTGTGGGAAATTTAACAACTATGCTTGAACAGAAGGATCAACAATAATCCAGTTGCAAGACAAAATAAAAGAAAATGAAAGAAATATTGCCTGGGGAATACAGAAAGGTCTAGAACAAGCTAGACTCAAAGATATGCAAGAAATCCAAAAATTAAATAAAGACTTGGATGAGGCAAAACACTTAATACAGGTCACACGGGAACAAGTTCAAAAGCTAGGAGAAGAAAACAAACTGTTGCATGATAAGATTATTTCTATTACTAACCAGGTAATTGAACTTGAACATTTCAGGACACAGGCATCGGAGATATATGCAAGAATAGAGAAGGAACAACAAAAAGTATTATTGAATATGGAAATAATCCAAAATTATTTTCAGGAATCAAATAAGTCCTTGGAAAATGTGTTCCAGAAATAAAGAGAGGCGAAAGCAGCTAGGACAACTTTTCAGAAAGCAGTGGCTTCCTCATCAAAGGAAGAAATTGAAAAGACTTAGAAATTATCTATTTCTGAACAGATTAAAGGAGATATAATGATTAAAGTGTGGGAATCAAAATTGGCTGAATATAAACGAATCACAAGAGAAGTTAATGAAGATTGTCAAGGAATCTTCGATCTCTTTGAAAGAGATTTATTGAATATCGGAGCAGATGGTTGTTCAGGATTGTTAGGTGAAGTCAATATTGCCAAGCACCAGCTGAGGTTTAGAGAAGAGCTGGAGGAAAAGAAAGCAGGAATTTCAAACATCAAATTGATCAACATCACAGAGATCAACAAGTGGATGGTGACTTCAAGTTTAAAATTGAAAACTGTTAAGTTCACATAAAGAATGATAGAAAGTCGGTTGCTCGAATTACAGAGGAGATTTTTCTCATTTGAAGCAAATGAGATACCCGAAGCTTCCAGGATCTTAGTAATTTTTTTGGGAAAATGTGTTCAGTGTGTTGATGTAGAAAAAGAAAGTTCGTCAACACAAGCTTGAAACCTTTTTTAAATGTTTTTATTATTAGAAATTGTAAACGGTTGACATTATTTTTATGTAACCGTAATATTAGGAAGTTGGTTCATGACCAACGAGAAACTTTGATGAAAATGTATAAATATAGTTTCTAGAGGCTGAGAAAGGGCTTCAGAAATTTTGGAGAGAGCCATTTTTGTAATATCAGTTTTGAAATACATCGGAATATTGATCACAAACAAGATTCTAGATCCTGCAACTTTGTAGCTATGTGTCTTCTCCCTGTTTAGTATACTTTGTTGAATTCTTCCTTTAATGTTTTTTCTAACAAGTAAATCAATTTGAAGTTATATACATCGTTGATTTATATTTTCAGGTTGGTTTGGATGTTAAATGGTTTACAGTCTTTCCTCTGAAATTGCTTTAGCAATTTTAAGACCTGTAAAGCTTTTGTTCCTTAATTCTTAACTCTTGTTAGAAATCCTCTTTTTCTTTCATCACTGTATATTGAAATATAAGATTCTTTCTTGATTAAAGCCTTATATTTCTATCTAATGTTTATTTGTTGTTTATAACTCTCGAATTTGTTACAAAACCAGGAAACGACCTTGAATGTGTTTACATTACTGTTTTGGATTTTAAAATTGTTTTTCTTATCCTCATCTCTGGAAATCTGAAGTAACAAACCAATTAAAACCCTTTATAAATAAATAAAGATTTATCCTCCATGACTGTTCCAAGTGTTAGACAACCCAACATTGAACCCGGACTCCAAGATCAAACTAGCATCGCTTTAAACCTATTTAACACCATTTTACAGACAACAACTAACTGGGTAGAACTAGAACGATCATGGGCTGCTATTGAACGAGACATTAGCATCCAAGAACAACAGGAAGCAAGATAGAGGCAGTTGAGAAACTGAATCTGTTCTGTTCTTTCTTTGATTCCTTATTTCTAAATGTTTTCTTTAAATCTTTTACGGATGCCTTGACGGTATGTTTTATAGCCTTAAAACATAAACTCGGGAACAACACTTAGAAAGAATATTACCAAGAGTATCGCCAAGAATGTCACCAGGATAATCACCAAGAATATCACTTGATAGCGCTAGAGAGAGACCAAGACTAAGAGATGACCATACACCCTTATTCCTCCTTGCAGCTGCAGTTGCAGCTGCAACTGCAGCTCTCCACAAGTCTTGCACTCTGATTGGTTGTATAAATGAGCTCAAATGCCATCTATTTATATTAATACATCCAACGACTTTTCTGGCTGGGCCGACCTGACTTTCTGGTAATTATATTTTATGTTTATCTTTTTCCCGTGGAGTCGACTTTCCTTTCTGGAAGATAATATTCTAATATTGTTTATTTTGCTAGGCCGACTTGTCTTCTAAGGTTTTCACACATCTGTTTAATGGTTCACTTGCTTCCAGAATATTTTATTCTAAGTCATAGGTTACACGTAGAGGTTAATACCTCTCGTAGCTACCAAAACATCAACACCAATAAGGTTACATGGGTCTCTAGCCAAGTGACTTCCACTTGTATTTCTTGTGTGTATGCTTACCTTTCCATAGGTTTACCTATTAAATGACATATTTGTGTTTTGAAGACACTGAAACATGTTTGTAGTCTTAATTTTTATTTTTTAAATCGAGCATGCACTAGCACAATAAAGAAATCTCATACCACTTGTGGTGTTCCTTGTTAATGGAAACATAACATTCAAAGCATGATAAACAAAAATATAACTATGAAAATAAAGTAAAACATAACTAGAGTATGGAAATAACAATAGTTAACAAATCTTTATTGATATTCAGAATATAGATTAATGTTCACTTGCATCTTCAAGGGGGCAACCTCAAGCTAAACATATCTCCAAATACAATTATTATTCACTCGTAAACTGATTACATAGATTTTACTATTATATATAGTTTCTAACTAACCGAAACCCTAACCACCCAATGTGCCTCCATTAATGAGCCCACAACCACTAACTAGTGGATCTTCTTTAATGAGGCCAACTTATGTTTATCGATTTCACACTCTACTACCTCGTGGGCCTTATATAATAAAGATGGCCACAATACATTAAGCAACCATTTATTCTCCTAACTATGGGAGTTAGAGAAGGACCCTAACAATCTAAGTGCAACAATGGATGGTAGATGTGTCATTCAACATTATATATGCATTATGCAATCCCAAACCAACCTCTTTTCAACAAATCATATTAGCGACTTTCCAAAACATCATGAAATACTCCCATCATGATAATCAACACATAAGTGGGAATATGACAATTGATAATGCATAAACACATGTGAAAATGAGAAATAGAAATATTGCATTTGATGCCATAGTAAAATACCATCGTAAAATATTAGTATAGTATCTCGATCAATTCCTACTAGGTTTAGAAGTCCTTACTGACTATAACAAAAGATAGGCACTACAAACAATATAGGTTACATTGAGCAATGGATATGTCACAATTACCACCTTGAAAAACAATCTTTTCAGCTTCACTTCAAGACATTCGATCAAAGATACGACTCTTTCACTCATTGGTCACGCCTATCATTTTGTATTGGTGTGAGGTTTAGGGACCATAAATTTGGAGATTATATTAAAATAGGATAGAGAGTGCTTGTCACAATTTTATCCAAGCATGTTCATGCCAAGATATCAATACCTCATGCCAATCATTATTGCAGAATTTAGCACAACCCCACTCATTGCTTTAGTGATCTTTCATGTGGTGACAATGATACATAGGCTCCAATGGATGGGAAACTCATAGAGTGATATTTTTAAATATCCATATCTTGCTATCAAATCCTTTATGGAGTAGGCATAACATGGGATTGATTCATATTGGTATACAAGAACCTCTTCATTGCTTCACCTCATCGACCTTGATATTGATAGAACACCCATATATAGTGTTTCAATGGATGCTTCTGATCTCTCTAAGAGAAAGATAAATGAGGGTATCTATACTGAGATTTATAGAGCCTACCTTCAGTCCACATGGTTTGATCCCAAAAAGCCACTTTATTCTAAACTTCAACACTACTCAAAGTTGTATCTCGAGTGTAGTGATGGGCTCATCCAGTCCCCAGGGTATACCAAACCCTAGTTACCTTGCAACCCAAGGGTCCCTCTCACCTACTTCAAAGTTTGCTACCACTAGCTTAGCCTTGAGATAGATCACCATATTCCTCAAGAGCATTGTGTTTTCAAAATTTTCTCCTAACACTTGATATTGAGGACCATTTTGTATTCATATGCTCTCGCTACTATGAGATTAGAGGATGGTTGTTTTGTCTCTTTAGAGGTTCACTTTGTTCTCTCCATAAAATCATGGCTTATGAGGACAAAAGATGCTTAGCCCTCTTCCTTTGGGAGATGTTTGATCTTTTTCAATTGCTTATGAGAGGTCAATGGTCCATATCCCAATGCAATAGGCTGACTACATCTTACTTCCAACCCTCTAACACTACCAGTGAGAGGTCTCATGGCCAACTTCCAGGCTCACATGATAGACCAATGAGGTGTCATAGACCCATTGACTCCTATGGCCTCACACCCATAAGACATTTCTTCACAACCTTGAATGTTTTTTTTTTTGACAGCAACGATTAGAGTTTTGTATTAAAAAAACAATGGGGAATCCAATGGGTTTGTTACATCTGAAATTTTTCCTGGTAATTTAGAGGGGGAAACCTAATTGAACTAAAACAGAAAGAATCTTGGGAAACCATACTATTTCAGCGACCCGGTGCGGCTTCGGGTCATTACATCCTTTCTGACTTGAAAGTTTTTTTTCCTTTTTGACACGGTCTGCCATTCTTTTCTTTGATCCTGAGATTGGCTTTCCATCGGACATAGAGGGCCTTCTTCATTAGCTAAGTCGGCTCAGCTTGAGGTCTGGTGTTCAGGCTGAGATATGCCTGGCAATATGGTTGGATCGGTTTCCGCCTGAGCCTTCCCCTTGGGCTTTTTTGGGGAAGGAGGCACTTGCTTCTGAACATAAGTGGCTTGTTCTGTTTTCTGTGGTACAACCTCTGTATCTTCCTCGTCTGGGGTATCATTATCCGGTTCTATGCTTTGGTGCTCCAGAAGAGCTCTTGCCCACCATGTGGGCTTGCGTTGACTCTTAGGGTTTCTGTCGGGGAGTTTCTAACAGTTGCTAGCTAAGTGCCCTGTTTCAAAACAATTATGCACCTAAAATGAATATTCTCATAGTCGAGCTTCTGTGTCCAAGAATAGTTCTTCCCTTGAAGATTGATTTGCGCTGGGAATCCTTTATTGAAATCCATCTCTACACAGATCCGTGCATAGGTAGTGAAGCCCAATTTAGTTTCCAGACTGATACTATGAAACTTGCCAAGAGCATTCCCAATATGGCTGAGAGAAGAATCACCCAAAAAATGAATAGGCAGGCCAGGGAGCCTTACCCACACGGGGGCCGAAGGGATGGAAGCTGAGGAGGGGTCGAAAGAAGGGGTCCAAAGCTGCACAGACAGACCTGACCTACCCCAGAACTAGGGCCCAGAACTGTAGATCAAATCCCTATCCTTAGAAGAGGCAAAAATCACTACGAACAAACCTTTTACACAAGGGCGAACATGAGCTTCCTCCTCGAGGAGGGGAGTCCATTTTGAAGCAATCCAAGAGTGAAGATCTGGTAGGTGAGGCCATAGGCCGTTAAACCTGCAAAACAGAGCATTAGATCTAAAGAAACCTTCACGAACCATCGCTTCCCGAGGCACAGGGATCACGGGATCTGGAGCTTCACGGACCACTTGAGAAAAGCCAGAAATGCGACCTTGAGAGACCACGTCTCTTAAGGAGGTCGAAATGGGCAGGGGTGGAACAACAGAGAATGAGCCTACCGTTGCTGCTGGAAACGAAGGAACGAAGGAGGGAGGAGCTCCAGACGGGGAGTCGGAGGAGTCGCCCGAGTGTCGCATAGAGTTGGACCTGGGAGGAGAGGCCCGGGGCTGAGAAAGGCCAGGCTCTTGCGAAGGAGAGGAGAGAGCTATGGAGGAGGTCGCCGCCATCTGCAGGAGCATATTTTTTGCACACCAATCTTTCCTTATTCCTTATTCACAACCTTGAATTCTATAAGAGCTTCTCCAAAGAAATAGTTCTCAACTAAGGAACCTACTTCTTCTTTTTGCTTCTTCATTGTTCACCATCTTGTTAGGTTGGTGTTTTTTAGTTATTTTTCCTTTTTCCTTAATTTAGATTATTTTTCTCTCTCGTTTAAATATTCATTGGGATGTTCTTTCACCTTTCCTTTATCATCTTTACATATTGTAATATTTGTAATGTCAAGTGTCAACTTTAATCTTTAATAAACATTAATATCTAAATTAAATTAAGTATACTATAGATTACAAAAGAATTAAAATAAATAAAATTTCTTAAAATGAATTTGTAAGTTGAACATAGATACAATAAACCATCTTCCTAAGTATCTGGTTTTATGTACATGATTAAGGCTATATATTATTAGAAAGAACATGAACCCATT
>ML792056.1:57131-73630 GCA_009831015.1 Picea engelmannii
TCTTATGTAAAAGAGTTATCCCACATGCATCATGAAGTAATATACTATTGTTACCATTCATGATATAAAGAGCTGAAATTACATTTATTCCACATGTATTATTGGGATGTAATTCCTCCATATCTCTTGGTACATAATAGAGGAAATTGCCTTTTGTTCCTAGAGTAAGACCTAACACTACCTTTGATTGGCTAAAATATCGTCTTTCTTGGACATAAGAAAATGTGTTAACAACCCAAGACTAAGATGCCTTTAGCACGAATAAAAGTCTACCCCTTTATGAACCATAAGTGGATGATTTATGGTGGCATAGTTTTCCTTAAATAATAGTGACAAGTCATGTTGGAATATGTAATGATGACTTGTGTGGTATTGTTGGAATGATTAATTTGGAAGGTAATAATGTTTACTCTTATGTAAAAGAGTTATCCCACATGCATCATGAAGTAATATACTATTGTTACCATTCATGATATAAAGAGCTGAAATTACATTTATTCCACATGTATTATTGGGATGTAATTCCTCCATATCTCTTGGTACATAATAGAGGTAAGAGAGATCCATGAGATACAAGAAAAAGTATTATCTTTGATTTTTTCTATTGTCTCTTTCTTATTGATGAACTCTTTTATATAAAAAGAAAAAAAGAAAGTTGAAAAAATAAAAAAGTTTATATAATAATAATAATAATTAGTAGATACATGTTAATTAGATCAAATTAGATATTTCAACAAATTATATTACAATTTCAAAATGGAGAAAGAATGATTTTTTTTTTGAATTAGGATTTGTTTTTAGGGTTTTATTATGTTAATATATTTTTGAAAACAATGACTAACTATAAAAACAATAAAAATCAAAGTATAATATTTTGAATAATTATTATAAATTTCAATAATATTTCTAAATAATTATTAAGATGAATGTTAAGTCTAGATGGACCAACCTTCCCTTTCCATAATATAATTTTGATTGTTTTCTCATAAAATAAATAATAAAAAAATATAACTATCAATATATAAGAATAATTTTTAGTGAGTTCAAGATGACAAAAGTAGTTAGGTTTTGGACATCTCTTCATTAATCTATAATTATTGTTACTTTTTGTTTTAGTAAATTATAAGTTTTCCCCCGGATGGGGTGCCACATGGACAACATGCAAAGAGCGCTATCGAGGCAAGCCACTACCACCCTCCTCCTTCAATTCCTCACGATGTCGTTCTTAATTGCCAAAGTGATGGTTGGAGGTTCATTTCGTAGGCGACAATTAATGTGCAGGTTTGAAATGGCGCTGATTTCCATTAGTTCTAGTACTTGGATGCAATTTCTCATCAATTCTTGTTCCACGATATTTATAATGGAAGGAAAGGGCTCAACTATGTTGTCTCTACTTAGTGATAACTCCACTACTCCCATGCTAGATGCGTTCAAGGCTGTTCAGACTCTCACAAAACCACTCTAGACCTCTAGCTCTCTAGTCTCATATACACCTATGTTGGATCTCCTCCATATCCTCACAATCATCACGCACAGAGAGCGAGGAAAGCTGAAGCGAGGCCCAGCGAGGCCCAACCTACTACAACTTCATTGCCAAAAGAACTAACCCTGTCCCTCTGCTTATTCCGTCTCAACTCCCTGCTCTGCATGATGTCGCGTCTCCCTCCACAAATCAAAATTGAGATGCCTTTCACAACGACCTTGTCCTAGTAGAGGAGGCAATCCCTTTGACTCATCTCTAGTCTATGGATGTTCCTACAGTGGTTTCTCCAGTGCAAACAGAGAACTCTTGCGTCCCCCCGACTTTGCCATAGGGGGAATACAATGACTTCCCTATTCTGGAAGAGATACCTCAATTGAAGAATGGACCATAGAAAATATGGACATGAACATAATGGTTTCATAGTTTGAGGACACAGTGCCTGCGAAGCCCTTACAAAAAAGTTTCTCTACATAGCATTTGAATCTCATTTTTGAAATGAGAAGGAACGTCGCATACCATCTACATTGCCAAGAAACTCTTCACCATCGATTGGACATGTTCTTTGATTCAATCTCAAGCAATCCTAGAAAAAGACGATGCCCCACATACTGCCAGCCTTTCACTTTCACTCCAGTTCCACCCAACTCTTTGTCGACTGATGGGGATCCAGGTGCTTCTGGTGTGTGATAGTTTCAAGTTTATCTTTTTGCTAAATGTTAGGACAATATAGTCTCAGACTCTAACCTCCTTATTTAACTTTGATATGACAAATACTCAAGCCATGGACCTCTTTTCAAAGCCTGGGTCTGGTTCTGGTTTCCACTTTTGGCAAAACAAATCACAAACTCCCCCATATGTATATGTTTTTTGAATCTATGAGGTAATACAATATTTACTTACAATTTTTTTTTATTAGTTTTCATTAATTCAAACATAAATTTTTAAACAAAACCATCTTATACTTTTTAATCCCCACATTATCATATCATATCATCCATTTTCAAATTGTTTCAAATGCAAAATAACAAGAAGTATATTGAGATTAAATATGTTATTGAGATAATAGTTCAATATGAAGAGGATCAAAGACTTCTCAAGATATATAATTATGCTTTAATGGGTTATCAAAATGAAGAATGTTTCAAAATCGAGGAGGATGTCAAAATTAAGAACGTTTTAAAATTCAAAATGTTGCAAATTATCAAGTGAAATGAATTAACAATAAGGGAGTGAAAACCAATTTCAAAAGATATATTATAAGCTGAAGACTTATACTTTGTAGGGTGCACTTATTTTAGTGATAATACCTATAACATAAAACAATAGTGTGCATTGATTTAAGTGATAATACCTATAACATAAAACAATAGTGTGCATTGATTTCAGTGATAATACCTATAAAATGATTCAGTGCAATAATTAAATGAAGAAATGATAAGAAAAAAAATAATCCTCTATATTGATTTCAACTATGGGATAGTGCAAATGATCATTATCAAGTGAAATGCATTTAGCAATAAGGCAATGAAAACCAATTTCTAAACATATATTATAAGTTGAAGTCCTATACTTTGTAGGGTGCATTGATTTCAGTGATAATGCCTATAACATAAAACAATAGTGTGCATTGATTTCAATGATAATACCTATAAAAATGATTCAGTGCATTAATTAAATGAAGAAATGATAATAAACAAATTAATCTATTAGTTAACAAAGTGAAATGAATTTAACAATAAGATAAAAAACCAATTTCAAAACATATCTTATAAGTTGAAGTCCTATACTTTGTTTGGTTAGGTGTGATTTATCTATTAGTATTTGCACATTAAAACCATTATAATATTAAGATATATAAAATGTGAAAAACACAAGAGGATCTTACTTTTACTGCAATACTTAGAGTTAAAGCTTTGCATGGTCTTCGATTTTAACCTTCATTTTCATATGATTGATATGAAAATATGGGAAAGTGTGCCAATGTGTCTAAGAGAAAAGTGGAAGAGATAGATTGAAATCAATTACTATGTAATATATGAGTTATTCAATATCTTACACATTTTGTCATCACTAAACATTGTTACTTTGTTATTATTCATATTCATAATGATGTAAATTTCAAAGTATCAAGTTCATCTTAAACATATACATATAGATAATCATCTAAAAATTTCTAAAAATTTCACGTTCTTGCGCAATTAGAACTAGCGTAGACCCATCTTAATTCCAGATCTATCATGCACCGAGAGGGATCAAATCCTTTGAGGTGCAAACCTTTTCTCAAGTTTCCCACTGTAAAAGGAGGTTTGCACCTCGAGGGATTTGATCCCTCTCGGCGCAAGATAGATCTGGAGTTAAGATGGATCTACGCTGATTATGATTATTTGTTGTTGTTATATGGATACGAGGCTAGACTAGTGAGGTTCTGTTGTTTTATGTTTATTCATATGTTTCAATATTCTAACAAGTCATCACACATTCATAGAGTAATAATTTTCCTCGTTGTTGATTAACCACCGAGTTATGATATGGTGCACCATCTTCGACAAAAAATACGATGAACCAACAAATCTTTTTTTTCTAGATTACAAAGCCCACGAAAAACTCCTAAACACTTTCTCTCATTTCGAGGATGGTACCCAAGGTAAACCCTAGAAACTTCAAGACACAAGGCCGGTAAAAAATAAGGATCATAGTCATTACAATAATATACTCGTTACTTTCTGAATATGTCGCTTTCGAAAATTGAACTTAAGTGAAGATGATAACAATCATTCTTTCCAACCACTCGAATTAAACTCAATTAACAATATACCAACAAATTTATATAAAAAATTTCTACAAAATAAGCTTCTACTAAATTTGAACTATTAATATATAAATTTTATATGTTTTTATATTTATTATTTTTTATGATGTTGTTTTTGGTAGGTATGAGACAAAATCTCTATTTTCTATTGTATAAATTGCATAAATGAATTCAGCGTGCTGAAAAACCCTTAGGACACTCAAAGTATATAAACGTAGCGACTCAAATCTGCATACCAACCATTCATCACCAAATTTCGGGTAAAAAAAAAAAAAAAACAAAAAAAAACTAAAACGTTTAGAATACTCCCCTTTTTATCACTACTACTAGAATACTCCCCTTTTTATCACTACTAACTAACAGGGTAATAAAAATCTATCTATTTATTCAGCGATCGCTGGCTTTTTCTCGGTATAAAATATTTCCGTTGATGGCAAACACTGTCGAAAAAACCATTACGCCCGTCATTCCGATGTCCACCCAATCGATGAGAATCTATGTAGCACATCCACCTTCATCATCCCTTCTCCAGTCCCCCCTCCGAATCCAGCAATTTATTCGACTCTCGAAACCCATCTGGCTCCCTCCTTTGAAACCGACCCAATAGCTAGGTTTCTTCTCGGCGAATGTATAAATGCGGTTTTCTTCTGCAAATGCTGTTTGCGTCGTCCTTGTGGATTCTCTCTCCATGACGATGCAAACAGCATTTACAGAAGAAAGTTTATTTATTCGGTTACAAATACTATGATAATTCATGGCAAACCCTAGATTTCCCGAGACACAAGGGTTTTAATGAAATCGGCGTTCGGAAACATCTTAGCGTTCAGATTACAGGACAACGTCAAGCCCAAGGTTGCGTTCCTGGAAACTGGTAACAAATTGCTCGAACTCTTCAATAGAAACCCTATATTTATAATTAAGTAGTAGCCGTCAGCTGGAACCGAGGGTTTGTTTTTTGCAGTTCGTGTTTGATCCCGAACTAACTGCTGTAGTTTCGAATTCAGAATTTGATAAAAATGATCGGAATTCTGTTTCAACCACAGTTTAACCATGTCTGTCGTATTTTTCGATTTCGGAATCCGATAAACATGATCGGAATTCTGTTTCAACCACAGCTTAAGCATGTCTGTCTTATATGGAAACTCTAGTATTTTGTCTTTAACTACGGCGAATAGCTTGGGGTTTGTTAATGATGTCGAGGGGTTGGCCATTGAGAAAGGGTCCAAGGCGTTTGTTCGCGCTTTCCTTCTGTCGAGTACGCTGAACAGGGACTCTGTTCCGCTCAAATTGGAAAATGTGAGAGAATTAGGATTTAAAGGGGAAAAAGGTAGGATTATTGTTCAGAGGTCGCTTGAGCTTCTGGGTTGTCCGAGGATAAATTGCGGCAGAGTCTCAAATTTCTTGTGGAGGAATGGAAGCTGTCTTTCAATCTTGAGACATCCGGCGGCTTCGAGAAGAGACTGAAGCCACGTCTCAATGATCTCAGGACCTTGATGATGAAGATCAAGTCTTCTAAGAAAGCTGAAATTCACAATTAAATTCACCATATGTCCATGTCAGATGGGGACTTTCATCTCAAAGTGGTGAGCAGGCTGTCAGTGGCGACATATAGGAGATTGAGGAGGAAAACCCGTTGTAAGGGGTGGGATTCAATTGGTTGCTCTGGCTCGCGGGAGTTCAATTGAAGAAAAACTTGGAGGTTTTGGACCTGCCGTAGTTCATAAATATTTTCTGCACTAATGATGGTATTCAAAGCTTCCATTTGGTCCTCACGTATTGCCTTAATGGAGAGACACATACTACAATTCCTTGCAGACAAAGAGGAACTACATGATGCTGTGTACTAAGGTGAGGACAATGAAGAATGACGCCATTTTTCTTTGACGACTGTTTACCCTCTGCTCTGGTTGCTTATATGTAGGAATTTCCAAAAACAGCTTCACGTGTTTCCTTCAATTGCTTTTGTGGATTGTATGTATTGCGTGTGGATGAAAAACACATCGCTGAGACCCTAACACGATGGTGGGAAACACATAAGACTGAGTTGTAATCTTGGGAAGATGCAATAGAGGCACTACAGACTTGCTTCCCGCCGGACCTTGGGGTTTCACCATCAGACGATAATTCAGGCTCAGATGCCATGTCTCTGTGGTTCAGAGGTACTTCTGATCCACTCAGATGTAAATTTTGTTTTGGATATGTAAACGTAGTTGGAATGTTTAATGAAGCAGACACTTAATGAATTCTTATTAGCGTATTCCATGGCCTTGCACCTGTGTGCACATATGCTGATTGGTCAACATAATGAACCTATTTAGAGAAAGCTATAAGCAACTCAGATTAGCACCTGTGTGCACATATGCTGATTGGTCAACATAATGAACCTATTTAGAGAAAGCTATAAGCAACTCAGATTAACAGCATGCGTCTACTCACTTCTGGCAAATTGATCATCAAATACCAATTGTTCGCATGAAGATTGCTGAACAGCTGATTAATGTACATCAAATATGTAAAACAGAGGCACGCTTTTTCGCTGCCCCCATTTTCCTAATTTTTTGGCAGGGACTATACATTGCGCTTCAGCGTAAAACTCCTCTGACTTGTGTGAACCAATTTTTATATAAAAGTTTTTGAAAGTTGACTTAAAATTATATTATATTAAACATAGTATTTGATAAATAGTTTCTTGTATTTGATTCTATTTTTTCATTGGTTGGACAATTTAGTTCTGGTTTGAGTCAGAATTGTTATGAAAAAAATCAATTAAAAAAAAAAAAAGAAAACCTAAAGGCTTAGACATTTGGTCGGTTTAGCAAATAATAAGTGGAAGGACAAACGCCAATGTACATGACTTACTTGCAACGTGAACACTAATGCACGTAGACCAGAGCCAAGGAGGGCAGTAGGGTTGGAATTTGAAAACTGTATTAACCTGCCAATTTGGCTGTTTGGATGAATTTCTTAAACGTATTTCACACCTTCATTATGTTTGATGTTGGGTTTGCAGATTTTATGGTCATATTTGACGGCCAAAATGCCTCATGACAGTCAAATTCCATCCCTGGAGGGCAGAGTGGCAGTATGACAGTCAAATTCCATCCCTGGAGGGCAGAGTGGCAGTATGGAGTAGCAAAGCCAAAGCTGAACAGAGTAAATGCTTATGAGATTGAATCATTGCACATGGACAAAGTTTGATTCGATTTAGAGGGTGCATGCTTGAGTAATTTTCTTGTGCAAACAACCATGAAAAGAAGAGGAGTGGAGAAATTGATTCAGGGTTTAACATGTTAAGTTTCTTTCGCAGTTGGCTGTCATGACACGCTTTAGTGTTAAATTTTGAGCTTGATTTCTTATGCGGATTGTTTCTTTAAATTCTTCAACACTTTGATTCCAGCTTAATACATTTCAACAATATAGAATCATAACTGAATAGCAATAATCATGTAGATACGTAAGCATGCACATCAACAACACGTATACCCTGGGGAAACCTTGCACAGGGAGAAAAACCCCAGCAAATGATATTCCTTTATTGCATTAATAATGTAAGATCACTTACAAACATCCACCATGAAAACTCTGCTCTTAAAGAGCTTGCCAAGTTGACTCTGACCTCATAGAGAACTAAGAGACCTAGCTGATATAGATGTATCCTAGTTGCTTTCAAAGACTGAGATATGTCAGCTCTGATATGGGCTGTTGAAACTTCCTCTAACTGACTGATATGGGCCTCTATATGCTGATCTACAACATTGATATCCACCTCTATTGTGCTGATATACACCTCTGATATGCTGCCTCTGTATGCTGATCTATAGTACTGATATACGCCTCTATTGTGCTGCCTCTATATGCTGATATACAACACTGATATGGCTGCCTCTTTAGCGCTGATATGTACCTCTGTACAACACTGTTATGGCTGCCTCTTTAGTGCTGATATGTACCTCTGTACAACACTGATATGCTCCCTCTGTATGCTGTCCACAACACTGTTTGTGGCCTCTATATGCGCCTCTACAACACTGGTATGCTGCCTCTATATGCGCCTCTGTATAGCAGTCTTTAATGGACTGATATTCGCCTCTGTATAGCAGCCTTTAATGCTTCACCTTTACCCTGCATAGTGATTGCATGGAGGAGAGGGGAACGACCTCCTGCTTATAAAGGAATGGAGGAGAAGTGGAGAGGGCTCGAAATAGAGGTGTGAAAGCATGCTTTACACTTTAGTTCGAAAATAGAACTAGACTTGAGACTTCAGTTATAACTCAGCATTACACTTTAGTTCGAAAATAGAACTAGACTTGAGACTTCAGTTACAACTCAGCATTACACTTTAGTTCGAAAATAGAACTAGACTTGAGACTTCAGTTACAACTCGACTCTTTACAAGGAAATTCGAATTTCTCTTCACGGTGAATAATGTTACACGTGCCAACGCACTAGATAAATACATTTATATCATTTGCAATATTAGGAATATTGTTTGTTTCTAGCTCATAGGAATTTTATATTCAACCTAACTTTTGTTAGATGCCTTGACTTCAGTTACAACTCGACTCTTTACAAGGAAATTCAAATTTCTCTTCACGGTGAATAATGTTACACGTGCCAATGCACTAGATCAATACATTTATATCATTTGCAATATTAGGAATATCGTTTGTTTCTAGCTCATAGGAATTTTATATTCAACCTAACTTTTGTTAGATGCCTTGACTTTTGCTTATGGCTCACAGGCCTTAACTAGGCTCACAGAGGTTGTACGTTCCCGCTGACTTTCGCACTAGTCTGTCTATGCCCATAGAGGTTGTACATTCCCCCTGACTTTTGCACTATACTGTCTATGCTCACAGAGGTTGTATGTTCCCCCTGACTTTTGCATTAGACTTACATAGCATCTTGTTCGTCTTGACTTTTGTTTTGACTCAAAGAGGTTGTACGTTCCCCATTGGCTTTTGTCAATATCTCACAAGACTGGTTGATTCTCCAAAACTCCCTGGCTAGCCTCAGGGTGGCCCATATGGCCTCTCATTAGAGAATGACTGTGGATGCTGCCAAATTTTACACTCCCTCTCAGCGAGGGAGTCATTCTTAGCCACACGAAGCTTGCTTCTCAGCTGCATAAACTGTCTCGAGGTCAGAGGCTTGGTTAGGATATCAGCTACTTGCTCGCTCGTGGCTATGTACTGTAACTTTACAGTTTTTCTCTGGACCAAGTCTCGGATGTAGTGGTATTTCATGTCAATATGTTTTGACCTGTCGTGAAATACCGAGTTCTTTGTCAGTTTTATGCAACTTTGATTATCACAGTGAACCACCGTCGTCTCGAGCTTGTCACCAAACAACCCAGAAACCAATTTTCTGAGCCATACTGCTTGCTTGCTAGCATCACTTGCTGCAATGTACTCAACCTCTGTTGTACTCTGTGTAATGGACCCCTGTTTCCTGCTTGACTAAGAGATCATAGCGGATCCTAAACTGAAGCAATATCTGAAAGTACTCTTTCGATCCACTAGGCTTTCTACCCAGTTAGCATCTTGCATATCCATGCAAAAATAAACCACCACTGGATGTATATCTCAGACCATAGGTAATGGTCCCTCTAAGATATCTCAAGATGTGCTTTGTTGCCACCCAGTGTCTTTGTCTCGGTTCAGTTATGAACTGACTCATTGCAATCACTGCATAGCATATATCTGCCCTGGTGTGGGTCATGTACATCAATGATCCAATCAACTGCCTATACATGGTGGGATCCACCAAATCTGAACCTATATCAGAATCATGCAGCTTCCTCAGGTTGGTAACCATTGGATTAGACATGGATTTGCAATCCATCATACCAAACCTCTTTAGTACATCCATTGTGTATTTTCCTCGTGCCAGAAATATATCGCCCTGTCTTTGCCACACTTCCAATCCTAGGAAGTAATGCATCGAGCCTAAGTCTTTCATCTCGAATTCTGAGGTTAGCTCCCTCTTACACCAGGCTATTAGCCCTTCATCTCTTGTTAGAAAGAGATCATCAACATACAATATTAGTATAATAGGTTGGTTACCTCTTACCTTGAAGTATAGATTTGCATCAACATCACTTTTCTGAAAGCCCAGGCTTTTAAGAAAGCTATCAATCCTGTCATACCAAACTCTCGGAGCCTGCTTAAGACCATACAAGGCCTTCCTTAGCTTAGCTTGCATACACGAGTGCCTTTGTTATGCAGTACAAAACCATATGGTTGTTCCACAAGGACCTCCTGTTCAATCTTTCCATTCAAAAATGTTGTTTTTACATCTATTTGATGTAGCTTCCAACCGAGAACTGAAGCTAATGTAATAATAGTTTGAATGGAGGTATACCTGGCTACGGGGGAAAAAGTCTCTTCGTAGTCGATTCCTTCTTTCTGAGTGAAGCCTCTGGCTACAAATTTTGCTTTGAGCTTTTCCACACTCCCATCAGTTGCATGTTTGATCTTATAGATCCATTTGTAAGAGACCATTGATTTGTCCTTTGGCCTCGACACAATGTCCCAGACATTGTTCTTTAGAATTGACCTGTATTCCTCAAACATGGCATCCTTCCATACTTGTAATTTATCTTCTTCTTCAAATGAAGAAGGTTCGGCATCACTGATGCTGCTCATTAGTGCAACATAGCCTCCAAACTTGTGAGGCCTCTTACTTTCTTTGAAAGTTCCTTTGGGAGCAACTATCTTTTCTGCTTCCTGCACTGTTTCTTTAAGCCACTTTGGCTTCCTTTTGGTTGGAGGTTCTTCAAGAGTTCTTTCTAACTCTTCAACAGGTTCTAGGGGCTCATCACTTGGCCCTTCATGAGGTTCCTCTCTCTGATCATTTGACTCTTCATTTTCAGAAGAGGGTGAAGCTGGCTGAACTGCTTCTAATTCCCGCTGAAGCTCTCTGGATTTCTTGAATGCGACTTCCTCATGGAAAGTCACATCTTTGCTTACCTCTATCTTCCTCTGACCTGGTACATAAATCCTGTAAGCCTTGGACTTCTCACTGTACCCCACAAAAACCCCTTTCTTTCCTGAGGGTTCCATCTTTGTCCTCTTTTCCTTAGGGACATGATTATACACTGGACACCCAAATATCCTTAGATGCCCTACTTCAGGTTTGATCCTTGAGAAGACCTCTTCAGGAGTCTTGTCCTTAACGATAGCATGTGGAAACCTGTTTTGAATATACACGACAGTGGAGGTAGCTTCTGCCCATAAAGAATTTGGCAGATCCTGGTCAAACATCATGGCTTTCGCTGCCTCACAAATTGTCTTGTTTTTCCTCCTAGCAACTCCATTTTGCTGAGGGTTATATGGCATGGTCAACTGTCTCTTGATTCCTGCTTACTTGCAGAAATCCTCAAACTAAAGAGATACAAACTCTTCTCCATTGTCTGTTCTAAGGGTTCTAATGTGTTTCCCTGTCTGTTTTTCAATAAAGGCTTTATACTCTTTGAATTTATCAAATGTGTCACTTTTAGTTTTAAGGAAATATATCCAACATTTTCTTGAGTAAACATCAATAAAAATAACATAATACAAACAACCACTGAGTGAGGGAGATGACATGGGACCACATACATTAGAATGAACCAGATCTAAGATGCCTTGAGTTCTGCTTTCACTACTAGGAAATGCTTTCTTTATATTTTTACCTAGCATGCTTCCTTTACAAATTTCATTTTTACTAAGAGAAATAAAGGGCATGCCACATACCATGTTCCGTAGATCTGAAAGTGCTTTGTAATGAAGATGTCCAAGTCTTCTTTGCCACAACTCGCTGGAGCTAGTTGCATCATGAGCCAATGCCTGAACTGACTGTCCTGTCACGACGTACAATCCTCCTCTGCGAATCCCAATGGGTTTTGCTGTACTCAAGTGGCTACCTTTACCCCACAATAGTGCCTTCTTGTCCTTGAAGATCACCCAATATCTCTTGTCCTCAAGGGTTGCAATTGATAGAAGATTCTTCTTGAGCCCTGGAACATATAATACTTCATCAACATGAAGTCTAGCCTCAGATTCCAATCTGAAGGAGATAGAGCCTACTCCCTCTATCTTGTAACATTTGTCATCCCCAAGCTCAACTTGCTCTGCAAAAGATTTTGTCTTGAAATATGAGAGGATCTCCTTGTACCTTGTCATGTGCTATGATGCACCATTGTCTACTAACCAAGTTTTCGGCCTCGTGAAAACTGAACTGGATAAGGCAGAAACTAGGTAATATTCTTTTCTATTTTCTCTCTCATTAGGAGGACTTTTCTGTTTTCTTTTGGATTCATTATCCTCAACAGTTGAGGCATGATGTTTCTCTTTCCTTGGAAAAATGACCCAACTAATTGCAACTAAAACATTTATTCGTAGATGTATCAATACTTTTTCCTTTGAACGCACCTTTGGTGTTTGACTTCCTCTGAGAGCTTTTCTAGAAAGTGACTTTCTTCTTTCCCTTGAATCTTGATGCTAATGCTGAATGCTCTTCTTTGGTTGGTTCGCTCCTAGTAGCATTGCGACTCTCCTCCTGGAGGCAATCATGCCATAACCTCTCAAACGTGGGTTGAATCTCTCTCCCACTTACACTGGATAAGAAGGTCTCCCATGAAAAAGGAAGATCATCAAATATGGCCTGCACTAAATCATCATCGTCCACTGCGACCCATGTGACCAAAAGTTGATCTCTGATCTGAGCTATCCTGGAACAAAAAGATGCTACCGATTCACCTTTCTCCATCTTCAAATACTTAAGCTTGTGCTTAAGTGTCCTCTTCTGACTTGGAGCTTGTTTCTCATACAGATTCACCAAGGTATCCATATAGTCCTTGGCAGTCATTAACGAAGTCATTGCCGGCATTATACTGTCTTTGACTGAGTCATATATGATTTGCTTGGCTTTTTCTTGACTCTTCCTGAAGGCCGCTCTTCTTGCATTAGTAGTGGGTTCCTCCACCACTGTGGTCACATATTGCTCAAGATCATGCTCCTGCAAGATATTCGTTATCCAGAGCTTCCACACATTGAAGTTTGCAGCGCCTTTGAGCCTATCCTCGGCCTTGACTGAAATGGAGGATGCCATAGATCTCACACTGGAAACTTAATCAAGCTTGCTTGGATTTGTGTGTACCTGGTGCTGCACTTCAACAAGCTTAACACACCCTAAGCTCTGACACCATGTTAAATTTTGAGCTTGATTTCTTATGCGGATTATTTCTTTAAACTCTTCAACACTTTGATTCCAGCTTAATACATTTCAACAATATAGAATCATAACTGAATAGAAATAATCATGTAGATACGTAAGCATGCACATCAACAACACATATACCCTAGGGAAACCCTGTACAGGGAGAAAAAACCCAACAAACGATATTCCTTTATTGCATTAATAATGTAAGATCACTTACAAACATCCACCATGAAAACTCTGCTCTTAAAGAGCTTGCCAAGTTGACTTTGACCTGACAGAGAACTAAGAGACCTTGCTAATATAGATGTATCCTGGTTGCTTTCAAAGACTGAGATATGTCAGCTCTGATATGGGCTGTTGAAACTGCCTCTAACTGATTGATATGCGCCTCTATATGATGATCTACAACACTGATACGTGTTAATGTTTAAGCCATTATTATAGTTCTTTGCATTTCAATAGATAACAATAGCATAATACAAGATCACTAAGAAATACACAATCACAAGAGACACAACATTTATCTTGGGAAACCCTCTAGGGGAAGAAAACCCAACAAAACTTCCTTATTATAGATAGCCAATACAATGCCAAGAGATAACTCAAACTAAAATAGAAGATCCTCTTCCAAAGATGCGCCACTCTCTCTCCTTCTTCTCTAACTGCAATTCCGAAACTTGTCTCTCAAATGAGCAAGTGAGTTGTATCTAAGTGAGGCGCTAGCCTCTTTACTTATACAAGACTGGCACGTGTGAAGTGTCTCTTCACTGGCAGGGCCGACTTCTCACACTGGGTGGTTATAACCACTTTTAATATATTCTGGGGCCTCTTTAATATCTTCTAGGGCCGACTTCTTATTCTGCCTATTACAATTATCTTTTGCCCAATCCGCAAAAGGGGATTTGGTCCTTTATAATAACCGACATGATCAATCCGCAATGGGGATTGATCTAATGAATATTATATCAAACAATAATAAGAATACACTTTGCAGTTATATTATTTTAACACTTCCCTTTAACAAGAAGGGTATTCTTCAGCAGCATCATGTGAAAGAGAGATGACAACATCATCAACAACATCAAGTGGGTGAGAGGACAACATCCTCAATATCATCTTGGAACACTGAATGGTGTATCTATAAATCATCGGAAGTTTTCTTCATCGGCAACATCGTCATTCTCAAAGGAATGCAATCATCATCTGCATCAATATGTATTAGTGTAAAACTGATACATCATCATCATCATCACAGCACGAGGTTGGCTCATCATAATAATACTAGATTGGCTTTACGTCACAGCTATCAAGCCGGAAGCACAGTTCTAGTCTCATCTCATCGTCTTGCTTTACGTCACAGCTGTCAAGCTGGAAGCAAGATGCTCATCTTGCTTTACGTCACAACCATCAGGTCAGAAGCAGGATACTAGACTGGCTTTATGTCACAGCTATCCAGTCGGAAGCTCAGTGCTAGTCTCATCTCATCATCTTGCTTTACTTCACAACCATCAGGTCGGAAGCAAGGTACTCGTCCTGCTTTACGTCACAACCATTAGGTCAGAAGCAGGATACTAGATCGGCTTTATGTCACAGCTATCCAACCAGAAGCACAGTACTAGTCACATCACATCATTTTGCTTTACATCACAACCATCAGGTCGAAAGCAAGGTACTCGTCCTGCTTTACGTCACAATCATCAGGTCGGAAGCAGGATACTAGACTGGCTTTATGTCACAGTTATCCAGCCGGAAGCACAGTACTAGTCACATCACATCATCTTGCTTTACGTCACAACCATCAGGTCGAAAGCAGGGTACTCGTCCTGCTTTACGTCACAACCATCAGGTCGGAAGCAGGATACTAGACTGGCTTTACGTCATAGCTATCTAGCTGGAAGCACAGTACTAGTCATATCACATCATTTTGCTTTACGTCACGTCACAACCATCTGGTCGGAAGCAAGGTACTCGTCCTGCTTTACGTCACAACCATCAGGTTGGAAGCAGGATACGAGACTGGCTTTATGTCATAGCTATCCAGCCGGAAGTACAGTACTAGTCACATCACATCATCTTGCTTTATGTCACAACCATCAGGTCGGAAGCAAGAGATGTCTCATCACAACAACTACTCCCTCTTTCGAGGAAGGTCCTTTCGGACTATACCAAGCTTATCTCGAAAGTGCTCAAACTTTACACGAGATAGAGGCTTGGTCAACACATCAGTAACGTGTTCATCTGTGCTAATGTACTGGAGCTTTAAGGCTCCTCTCTGCACCATGTCATAGATGTAATGATATCGGATCTCTATGTGCTTCGACCTGTTGTGGAATGGGATTCTCTGTCATCTTTATGCAGCTTTGGTTGTCACATAGGATCGTGGTTGCTTCCATCTCTAGGTCAAATAGACTGGTCAACAACTTTCGAAGCCATATAGCTTCGCAGCTGGCAGAACATGCAACAATGTATTCTGCTTCTGCTGTGCTGAGAGCAATGCTGGATTGCTTCCTACTCTGCCACAAGATCATAGCTGATCCCAAACTGAAACAACATTCTGAAGTGCTTTTCTTGTCAGAAACACTTCCTGCCCAAGCTGCATCAGTATATCCACTCAATGTGAAATCACGATCTCCATCATAGCTGAGACCACAATCAATTGTATCCCTAAGGTACTTCATCACATGTTTTGCAGCCACTAGGTGAACATGTCTGGGTTCTACCAGAAACCGACTCAAGGTGTTCACGGCAAAACAAATGTCAGGTCTGGTGTTCGTCAGGTACATCAACGATCCAATAATCTGTCTGTATAGTGTGGCATCAATCAACTCTGACGAAGTGTCGACCAACAATTTCAGCTTCACTTCCATGGGTGTATTCATGGACTTGCACTCCAGCATGTCGAATCTCTTCAGGATTTCGACTGTATACTTCCCTTGGTTAAGGAAGATCCTCTCAGGACTTTGCCATACCTCAAGACCTAAGAAATAATGCATTAGGCCAAGG
>ML792056.1:78733-100916 GCA_009831015.1 Picea engelmannii
TTCAGCACCAACAAACTCAGCTAAGGAGGCCATACAACAGCTTTAAATTGACTGTTAAAGAGGGTCAGGGTAATTATTTCCATTCTCGCATTTTTTTTGTGAGAGGGTTTCAAGGCAGATATCAACATTGAACAATGAAGGGTTTTAGAGACAGCCAAGCCTTCTTCCATTTCTTATTATTCTTGCTTATGTATGAAGTGAATAAATAAATAACTAAATTTACCTGTTCCAGATGATTATGAAGCTAACAAATAAATAACTAAATTTAACTGTTGTTCCAGATCATGATGAAGCGGCGAGCTAAGTCTTCTATGTAATATAGTTATGTCTTTCAGCGAAAGCAAACACTTCCATGGCGTATGACAGCTAATAAAACTTAAAAGATAAAGAGTTGCCATGATTGATTGCTTACTGGTTGGCCCCAGAGCATTTTGCTAAAAGTTGATAAATATTTCAAATGATGATAGCCAAAGGGCGAGGCAGCCACAATAGCCCATGTACAGCTTGAGTGGGCCTAAAGGTTAAGAAGATATGTTTCCTCTTAGGAGGTCACATGTTCAAATCCAGAGGGGTAGGGTATGTACACCTCCATAGATTTTAGCAGTCAAATCCCTGCACGGAGGGGGTCTCTTGTCCCAAAAACAAGGGGATCTCATACACCAATTTGGTGTCTGGCTTGACTGTGACCTTAAAATTAGATTATTATTATTATTATTTACCAACTGTGGTCAACGCTTTAGTGCATCTCACTGTACATCTATTGTCTCTTTAGTGCATCTCACTGTACATCCTCTCGCCCATTACATAAAGCAAACATGATAACAGGATACAATATTGCTATACATGTCCGTTATTGCACGCTCTCTCTATATATATGCCCCTTCACAGCCCCAAACACCATTTTGCCCGTCCTCTGTGATAAGCATTACCAACAACTTCTTTTCAGCACTTGTTTGTGTGTTTTCCGATGACAGTTTCTATTATTGACATGAAGAAGCTACTGGATGGAGAAGAGAGGCAGATGGCCATGGACCAGATACACAAAGCCTGCCAAGAATGGAGGTTTTTCAGGTCTCCCAACTGCTTAATCACTTCCATTTCTATTATTATCTGAATACTAATGTAGATTTGTTGATTGATCTACTAGATTATCACTTCTTATTGTAGGTCAGGCATTAATGCAACATGTTAACCACGGCATACCGCAGAGTCTTCTGGATGGAGTGTAGGAATTGTTTAAAGAGCATGACAAGAATTCCGTGGATGCACACTTTCAGGATTTTGCAGTTGTGGAAATGCTTGAAAGTGCTTTCTCTCAAGGCATGAATTTCAGTACTACTAAAATAGATGCCGACAAGGAAACGGGCTTATTCTTCCAAGATTTGTCCCATAAAAGTAACACGGTGATGCCGCCTCTGCCTGCCAATTTCAGGTATAATAATATTATTACTCTCCGGGTATTGATCATTTGGATGAATGAATTTGCTAATGCATTGATTATTTTAAATCATAATTTTGACAAAAAAGATATTAATCAACACTGCGGTGGATATTGCAGGCAGACGATGGAGGAATTTGCAGAGGAGGTAAAGGGATTAGCAGAAAGAATTTTAGAAATAGTGGGCGAAAATCTGGGACTGGAGAAAGGATATCTGAAAAAAACCCTTGCAGGGGGGGCAATAGCAATGGCAATACCTCTTTATTTGGCATAAAAATGGTTAACTATCCACCATGCTCGAGGCCAGACTTCACAGCATACGATTCCCCACCGACGATTCTCAAGGACGACACTTGGTTCGACATATAACCCATTCACACACGAAATAGAAGAGCATGTGGCATTGCGTGCTTGCTAAAGAGGATGCCAATAGAATGTCAGTGCAAGCGTTTTATAACCCTTTGAGTGATGCAGAGGCGTATCCTTCTCCACAACTAATGATCATGTTGGCAGAGCAGAATGGGATCTCAAGGCTCGAATGTCGATCCTTTGCAAACAAAAGTTCAAACTTTGCTATTAATGACTATTCTGCACATCTATTTTTGAGATTAATTGTTGTAGGTCATGCTCCTAGGCAACAACCACAATTATACACAGGAGGTTAAGATGCAATTAACAATTGCCTTCAACAATTTCAAAGAAGGGGTTATGAAATGCATGTCCAGGTATTCGAAATGATCTAAATATAATGGATACGTGGAACATGTCTATCCTTTTCTCCTAGAAGGCAAGTGTTCCTTCCTCAAGTCTCCACACTGTAGATGGAGTTAATGAATGAATAGGCGAGGAAGCAAGGGTACACACTAGAGAGTGCATGGAGGTAATGGATTTGTAGGTCAGATAGATACTCGATGTTGAATGCGTTCTTCACTTAGTCGCACCCTAGCGAGGCCTTCTCCTAGCAAGGCCCTCCGTCTTTGGTTGCCTTCACAGAGATTGCTGAGGCCCAACAACCCAGTAAAATGTTTTTACGTGCCAAGGAGAAAACAACTAACAAGTCACATGCAATAGATGTCACACAGCACACTAACCGCAAAAGCTGGCATACACTGACCAAAGGATGGTGTAGAAATTTACTACATAAAGCATCTCCCAAGAATAAATTTATTACATCAAACATATTTATACACAACCCGCCCATGCTACCAAAAATCCCCGAGCTCAAATTGTGCTATGCTACCAAAAATCCCTGAGCTCAAATTGTGATATAGATTGGATATATACTTAGGTTGGAATATAAACTCTCTGATTTGAGGCGTTCCATTATAAGAACTATTATGAGCTTTGAATAGTTGCATACCGTAATGGTGAGAATTCGTTCTCTCAACTTAAGAAGTTAAAGTCTAGTACAAGTAAAGTCTGATAAGTGGCATCAAGATTCTATATTGCTTTTAAACTTGCACTTCTGTGAATCTCCCCTAGTATTATATTTTAAAGAGCATCAAGTTCGATGATATATATATTTTTACAATCTCTATACACAGGTTGGATTTTGTAAAGTTTCATATTTGGATGGATTTATTTAGGCCTTGGTTAATGACCATTTTGTTGTAGTTCTTTCCTTGTTTATGAAAGAAAAAATAATAGCAGACACTATTTCTGCTGTGTTCTTTTTGTGACTTTTGTCCAAAGGGATACATGATGTGAAGGGATATATGAAAAACTCATATATACCAAGGAAGAAGATTTCTCAAAAATTGCCTCTTGCCGCTAGTGTAGTAGAAACTTCATGATATATGAAACCTTATATTTTTCATAAATATAGTATAAGGTCAAAGTATACATTTCTTTTTGGGTTTCAATGAGTCAATTTTGTAACACAAGTTCTTTAGATTTACCTAACTACGTCACACTCCAACTTGAAGATGGAATAGAGATTTCACCTTCATTCAAGGCATAAAAATCTCATGGGAATGCTATATTTTAAAAGAGCTCATATACAACCAAAGGGATTTTGCTACTTCAAGCTTTGCAAATATGCAATGGGGTAATTGGTCTAAATTATTTATGGCATAAAAACTAAAAATGGACTTGATGGACTTGAATCTACATGTAAATTTGTTCGACTAAACAAAGAAGGGACTCTTAACCTAAGATAGGGTTCACAAGTGTTGGGAGGAAATAGGAAAGGTTTTACTACACGCTGTACAATTTGCTACTTCAAGCTTTGCTAATATGCAATGAGGTAACTGGTCTAAATTAATTATGGCATAAAAACTAAAAAACTTTTTGTAGATGGACTTAAATCTACATGTAAATTTGTTCGACTAAACAAAGAAGAGACTCTTAACCTAAGATAGGGTTCACAAGTGTTGGGAGGAAATAGGAAAGGTTTTACTACACGCTGTGCAAATATGTAGTAGAGTACTGAGTAAATTAATTCTGGTACAAAACTATTTTTTAAGATGGACTTAAATGTACATGTAAATTTATTCATCAACATATAGATTAAACAAAGAAGGAACTCTTAACCCAAGATAGCATTCACCAATGTTGGGAGGTTTCATTTATATTTACGAAGATTTTGATTTCTGAGAGACGGAATGGAAAAAACATTATCATTTCTATGAAACATGCAATCTGGAAACTTTGCTTGATGTTTCCAACCTTTTTCTAAAAGTTGCATACCCTACTTTTTAAATCTTAGATTTGCAGCCTTTATATGCAAATTCACAACAACCCTTTAAGTTTCATACCAGGGCATTGCCAGAGAAGAGTGGATGTTTCTTGTAAATTCAGAGCTACATTTTGGTGCATTATTTTCTGATAGAAGTGAATACTTTCTCTACTTATTTCTCAATGGTTTTCTTTTTGCATGCATTTTTGCTTCATCAAGTTGCATTCCATATATTCAATTGTTGAGCACTGTAAAAGTTTTGATCCAATTTTTTTTTTCTTTGAAATTTGACGCATTTTAGGGCATGTTATTTGAATCACTGTGTTTCATGAAGTTATGTAAAAAGAAAAGAAATTACCCTCCAATTAATGAATCAATGGACATAACATATGTTAAATGGGCACATGGTTTTTCCCTGCCTAGTTCCCAACTACTATTGCATGTTTTTTCATGTTTTTGTATTAACATTTTGTATGTAATACAAATGGGTACACACTAACCATAACATTTCATGCTTTCTAAAGTTCAAATGTTTTCAGAGTATGATGTTGGCACAACTATGAAGAAAAGTCATTTACAGTTTTTGCTTAACAAACATGTAGTGATCTTTATTGTAGTGCTCTTTACTAAACCATTTGATATTGCTAAGAATATGGACAATAATTTGGTGCCTTCCCACAACAATCTACAAGGTTGCGATTAAAATTCTTAGAGCATACCATATACRAATGGAATCACACAAATATCATGCAACTAAATAAACAACCAATGGATGCAAACACAATTTAACCAGTCTATTAATTAAACTTCAAAACATTTGCATGCAAGCTTCAAGTGCTCTATTAATGTCGCAAAATCTGGGGTAATATGCATTTCAAAATGTCAAAATACTATCCTCGTTGGTTGTCTCAGTGAGGCTACAATGGGTTTACCAAGAATGAGAAATTTCTTCTCCAATCTCAGTTTTTTTTTTTCGTTGCTATCATAGCTCTCCTCCTCTCTCCTAGTTCTTCCATTCTTTACTATCTTTGTGAGTGATCACCTAAAAATGTCGAAGTTCTTTTTCTTTATTCTCCCAACAACAACACCAACCACCACCTTCACAATTAATTGAATTTTCTCATGCACTTAAATCCACCACATATCAAGCTCTAAAATCTGTGGGCCTCATCTCCTTTATTCGGTACCCAAAGCCCTTGTAGAGTTCACCATACACCATTGATTAGAGAGGGGTGCATGAGGTTGTTATGTACCTCTTGATATGTCTCCTCCCCAAAATTGTGGGAACAATGAGGATGAGATAAGACAAATGATTGCGATCTACTCTTCTCTGCCCTCCTTGTTTCTTGCCTATGCGTCCCGTTGCACAAAATGAGAATAGTTCCAAGGTTCAAGGGGTATCATCGAGGTGGAGGATGACGCCCCTACATTAGATTCCCCTATTAAAAAGAGAAGTGATCACCTACTCACAATATTGATATTAGGTCCATGTAATGGCTATGTGATTCAGTCTAGCTCTTCCTTTAAAATCTAGGTGGCTTCTTCTAAACCCTTACCTTCCCAATGAATCATATGTTCATTTGTCTTATTATTCATGTTTCCACCTGCAACTCTTTTATCTAGTGTTTTGTGACCTCATCTCTTTCTTGCTTGGGGCTCTAATCTATCTTTCTAATCACTGCTATGTTCACTTTTATCTACAATACTCTCATGGTACTAATACAAATATGCCCCGTTGAAAGTGGGCAAGATATCCAAACCCTTTGTCAATTCAAGCACATAATCATTGTTTGAAATTTTCTTCAAGATCTTGCAAGGTCCTATCTTTTTCATCCTTTGTTTGTTATATGTGTCTTTCAAAACCTTTCCTTCCTCACTAACAAGGTTCCTTATTCAAATTTCTTCACTTTCCTTTCTCATCATCGTTGTGTTTATATTCTTGGTTGCTATGTTGTAATTGCTACTACACTTGCTTGTAAACATCCTGAACATATTTTGCAAATAATTGCATATGCACTCCTCTTGCTTGCTTCATGCAAACTTGCTAGAGATGTCACTCCATGTGGTGACCTACCATTCACTATCTAGGAATAACCACTTCTCGTAGACATGTTCCCTAAATTGTTGTACATAAGCTTTATTTGCACCAAAAGGAAATCCTACTACCTTGGGATTTCTCCTACCAGAGATTTCAATAGATTTTTGAGGCTTCTATAAACTATTTATGTGGTTTTCTCAACGAGCACTCCCAACCATGGGATGGGTAGCCATGATATAGGGATTTCTAATCATGTCCCTCATAGGCCATATCCCCATAATACCCACTTAGTAAGCCTCCTAAGGGGGACTAGAATTAAATAAAATGTATGCACATGCGTGACAATTAAAATGCAATATAAATAAACAAGCATGGATTAACATGAATTCATGGCGATCAAATGCCCATGACCAAATTTTAACATAACCTCACACAACGTGAAAATGCACAATTTTCCATAATAGAGAATAATATTAGCTCGTGTATTCATATACAATAATAGAAGACTTGTCTTTTAACAAAAGAAAGTCCAAGACATTGGTTGCGTGAGAGCAATTTTCCACCTAAATGTAGGTATCTAGTGTAAATATAACCCCCAAGTTTGGCTATGAGGTCATCAGGGTGAAAGAACCCAACTATAGACTTCTCTCTTTCTCATCCCAACCTATCTACTTTCATGCTCAACCAATCTGCGGATCACAAAGTACTCTAGGTATCTCATCCAGGGATCAAATAACCATGGAGATCTCTTCCATTGCACCATGCAACATATGGAAGACCTTCTATTTCTTTGTGCAACGATGCTTTGAGGATATTCTTTCCTCCAATGCTCTTTAACATGGGTAGAAAGAGCTCAGTCAACCATATGCTTTTCGAGAATTGCTTGTAAGCACAATACTTGGCTCTCAAGCATCCAGACAGTGGCAAATACAAAATGGGTGATGGATTCCTAATTTTCTTGGACTCTGCTTACTTATAACCATTTATCTTTCATCCAAGGTTTAAGATTTTCCTATTCAAATTGTTGATTTTGGTCAATTTCTAGATTGGTTCATGGTTAGCAATGGAGAATGCAACATGAGCAATGTAGGGCATCCATGTGAGAATGCTAGAATGAAGGAGTGAATGATAGTGAGAGAATTAAGGGGAATGATGGATGGCATTACTTATGATAGGAGGAATGTAGAACTCTTGCACTTCCCCATGATGTTTGTACTGAGCCCAAGCTTCCATAACTTGGTGAGAGAACTCCCCCACCAACCTCTTACATGCATTCAATGATTGGTTTTAATAAGTCAAAGGAGGTGGATGGCTTCATTTATGACACATGGTAGAAAATGGATGAGATTTAACACTGACACTTGGGAAATGTAGGATTTATTTTCCCCTAGGCCTCCTTTCCTCTTCCCTTCTAGTTGAATCATAGCCCTTCTCATGCTCCATAGCCATCTTATACTGTTGTTTATATATTATATTCCACCATTCATATTTTCATCATTGAAATTCATGGTCGTAAGTCAAACACATGGTCTATATAAGTTTATTTATATCATACATGCCTAGTCATTCATCAGTTAGGGATTGCCCTTGTTCTGCACTAGGAATCTATACTAGCATATTTTCATCATTTACATGCTCTAATTTAATACATTGAATACATTCCAAGGGTCAAAATAGGGGTATTTCAACTTTAATCTGCCCATCAATGTGTGGATGGTATATGCAATTGCACTTCCATCTCATGTCAAACTTCTTCCATGAGGTCTTCCAAAAATGATCAATAAACTTGGTGTACCTATACGAGGTTATACTTCTTGGAAAACCATGCAAATGAACTATTTCTCCAAAGAAATAAAATTGTTATGTTTGTTGCACCAATAATTTTCTTGCACGGAATTAATGTGTCATTTTCAAAGTTTTCTCTACAACTACAAAGATAGAATCATTACCTCATTGAGTTCTTGGCGATCTGAACATGAACCTCGAGTTAATATCTTTCCATGGCACTCCTACTAATGGCAATGGCTTGTATAGTGCAATACTTTGACTCTTCCCCTTTACATGTTAGAAAATTCTACAACTTTCAACCCATTTCTTTACGTCTTTGGTGATTATTGACCAATAGTGGTGCTCCTCAACCAACCCTTGAGTCTTGTCCATGCCAAAATGTCCATTGAAGCTACCATTATGGAGCACCCTTGTTGGGTTCTTCCTCATTATCCCTCTTGAAATGCACATTGATTGTTGATTTCTATACATAGATCTTTCTTGGATAAAGAAATCTAAGAATAGAGTTTGGTATTCCCTCGATGGTTCCTCACTAACCTTCCACACTTAACAAAATGTGCATCTTTTTCATACACATTTTTTATCCCATCCATCTCTACCATCTCCACTATCATGGTAGACAACAACAATGTCCTTTCGCTAAGACATTCTTGATATGTTTCCCTTAAAACCCATGAAGGGTTCATGGGGTAAAGTTCTTTTGTCTAAGAGCCTTGAGAGTATTGTTTTCAAGGAGACTTGGAGGAGAGACCTTGGAAACATTATAGGCTTTTTCCTCGAAAATAGTCATTTACTTTTCTCAAATGTCTTAGAAAGTGTTATTGTCAAAGGATCCACTTAAGGACTTTTCTAGTGTTTTTATTAAATATTTCTTGAAGTCTTGATTGTGAGGGTCTTTCATAAAGTCATGCTCAACTCGCTTTTGATGTAGAGTAAAAATTCTGCATTCACATATTCCTCTCCACACCCACATCCACATTCCCCCTACATTGCATAGGAGTTTACTAGTGACACAAAGATGGAGTGCATACATTTAGTGTTATTCCTCTCCCATAACTTTCTCTGTATTTGCATTCTCGTATGGTGCACATAATGTAGAATGTAGAGGGTGGATGAGGGACTTTCCATCCCTTCCATAGTTTCACTACTTTATCTTTGCATTCCTAACCTTCCCAAAATAGGATGCAAGGTGTAGACCACTCTCATTCTCGATTACCCAATCACCTTCTACTTCCTGCACCACCTTCCATAAGAAGGGCTCTGTGTTGATGAGGAAAACAATACTAGAGTGACACATGGCAAACAATACTAGAGTGAGGCATGACACGAGTTGGATGAAAATTTACAACTTAAGCAATAACAAAATTAAAAGGTGGCATATAGATTGACCCAAATATTTTCAATTGATAAGAAATATTTACCCTATGTTTGAAGTTGTAATACAAAATATGGCTCCAAGAAATAAGAATGATTTCTTCACGAGGGATAATGTGAATTCACTTGCTTCTCATGACAAGTCTTTTCAGTGGTCAATGACAACACTATTTTTTAGAGCTTCTCCACAATCAAAAGACAAGAAGGTCTAGACCTCTACATTAGTTCAAGTTGGTTGTGTGGTTTGCATCTTCAAGTTGACATTTTCTCTCGAATCCACCAGGAAATCTCTGGTTTTATGTGCTCCTTTTCAAGTTCTTACTTCATTTGAGGATTACAACATTTTGTCTATGTTTTTTTTATTAAAATGGGATTTGGTGTTAGATACTTGGGTTTATATGTTTTGAATCTTTTGTCTACAACTCAGTTCCAAGTTTTTTTGAAGGGATTGGATTCTTTTTAATAGATTCTGTGCAAGGTTTCTTGGTTGGAAAAATGGAGAATCTCGACTAGAAGGAAATCAAGAAAAATCCTTCACAGACAGGAGGAATTCAACCAGGAAAACAACAATGCTCTTCATAGCCTCTCAACATTTTTTTTTGAGATGGAATGAGCCAATGCAAAAAATGTGGAGAATCTTGTGCTAACTCCTCCCTCGACGAACCATACCAACAATCTCTATGTGAGTTCTTCCTCCACAACGCCATCCCACATTTCAAAGTAAGTCCACACATGCAATATTGAAATATTGCAACCCCACTACCATAAACCATATGTGCGGGTTGCTCCAACTAACTGCCCTCCAGTTATTGACGTGCATGGCTATGGTTGATCATTATTGCGACATGATGGATCACTTGCATAGAGATCGCTAAGGTATGGGGGAGGACCTAAGTACCCCATTTTTAACAAGATTCCTAGTCAAGGGAGGTGGTCACCTTAGCCCAATAATCCACTTGGCCATTTATCTCTCGTTTAATATGAAAGAAGGAGATGCTATCAAACCCAGAGACAATGCTTTTTTTCCTCTGAATGAGTGAGCTCAAGGCATTGCTTCCCGACATCGCTTGATTGACCATGACTCTAATGATCATTATCAAGTCTCCCATAACCAACTTTGTTTTAAACCTTCTTCTTTTGAAATGCACAGTCCCATCCATAACGAATAGACCTCGGTAAGGTTGTTTGTTAGATTTCCAAGTCCTCAAGCATAGAAGGTTAGTCTATTACCTTCAGGATCATAAATACTCACCCTGCACCTGCCACCCCTGAGATGGCTTTGGTTTATTAATAGTAATAAAAATAAGAAATTCATCTCCACACCTTTCATTTAATTGGGATCATGTCAAAGACTTTGGGCATCTCACTAGTGTGTCATATGAGATAGACACTTTTGATTTGAGAGAGGCCAAGGCATCCTAGATTATGATCCCAAAGGGGATTTTGAACACCTACATGACCTTCATCAACTATAACTCTAGTTTCCTAGAAGTTGGGCTGCAGAAGGAGGAGCATAAACAAAGGAGTGTTTAATGTTGTAGATAACAACCCTTTCATTGTGTTTACTTGATATAATTACATGGGGTTCATACATGCTTAATCAACATAAGATGGGATGAGCCTCCTACTATCACAAGTAAAATATTCAAATTTGGAAGCTTTATTTCTAAACAAAATGGATTATGTGCAACAAAATTTTGCGAGAGCTTAGGTATATGAGCATACGAGAAGCAATTAGTATTTTTGCAACAACATGTTAATTAATTTCAATAATAAACTATAAAGTCTAAATATGAGAGACATGAGAGGGTAAAGAACATTCAATAATTTTAAAATAAATTTGAGTTCACTTGAGTAAGACCTAGGGTTCATGACCCTTTGGACCCCACCACCTTTTAAGTAACTTAATCCTTTAATGTATGATTAATATTTAAATCTCTAAGTTAGTGGAATATGAAAACCAATTTACCTCACATAACTTATAACTTGAGAAATATATATTAATCTCAAATATTTAACATGTTTCCTAAAATATTATACATCTAACAAAAATTTCATTATAACTCTATTTTTCGTAAAAATAAACAAATGTAAATGAGTATCAAATATTCACCTTATCCATACAAGTTCACTGAACCAAATAACATGACAATTTTTATCCATGATAAGACTTCATTACCACTATATGTCATTGCAATATGTGAACAAGGATACACCATAAACATAATAAACATAATCTACATTACATGAAATTTTGTTATCATAACAATAATTTTCATAAATGTTATTGATTATTATCAATCCATTTATAATTAATATCAAATAAAATTATTTATTCATCATAACAATAATCTTCATAAATGTCATTGATTATTGTCAATCCATTTATAATTAAAACCAAATGAAATTGTTTATAAAATTGTGAAGAAAACAACGCAATATAAAACATAGTCATACGCCATCCATTATGAAATATGCTCATATTTCATCACCAACATCATAACTTTCAACAAAATATCAATAGGTGAAACAGTGATCAAATTGTATAAGTTAATGTTCAATCAAGACATCATAGATATGATAAGGCAAACTGTAAGATGGAAAATGCCACGATGCCACGAGGAGAAAAATTCCAACAATTTATTTAATTCATTAAGATGCATTGATATTGATGCTTTTCCTAAGAGGAAGAGAGAAGTCATAAATCATTTTATTACTTTGAAAAGGTGTTGGTTAAACATTTTATTTTTTGGGTTTTTTTGGTCGGAATTCGGTGATGTAAATTTGGACAAAATCGTTATTTTATGTTGTTTAAATTGTATTTTTGAATGTATAAATGGATTCAGCGTGCTGAAAAACCTCTAGGACACTCGATTATACAAACTTAGCCACTCAAATATGCAGATCCAACTATTCTTCACCAAATTTCGAACAAAATCAAACAGAAAAAATAAAAAAAAAAAACAGCAAAAAAGTAAAAAGATTAAAATAACCAAGATCCCAAGATCCCATTAATAAAAGATATGATAATGTGTAAAAGATAACAAGCAATTTCCAAAGTTATTCCATTAAATAAAGGAATATATGATAGTGTGTAAAAGATAGTACGCACTTTCCTAAGTTACCGGGGTTTAAACCTAAGGATATAAATGGCGATGTAAGTGAAAAATGACATGTGGACTTGATCGACGTAGGAAAGAAAGAGAGGCATATGATATATGACTAGTAGTGTTTACCTAAATCCCTTTATATTTTGGGTGTAAAAAATGTAAAATACTATGGAGAAGTGAACACCTCAAAATGTATTTAAATATATACATTTAATTTGGATAGATATAAATAAAAAAAACATGTTGGGATTCAAAGAAGGATTTTTCATTTAATGTTATGTATGTAAGATATTTTTGGAGAAAGCTTTGCATATCCATGTTTGTTACTTCATATTAGTGCTTGTTACCTTTGAGTATGTTTGCATATATAATTGATACCATCTTAGGAAAATAGAATTTTCTAATGGTTTTGTGATAGTATTGTTTTATTTCTTGTACTTATAAGGTAATGATAGTGGAAGATGAACACAAGAGATTTGGATTTGTAGTCTTCTTCCCATATCATTGTGCAAGGGAGCAATTTAACAATAAGATTAGATCCTTTTTTCTAATGTGTAGGTTGGTAAGGAGGCTTGGTATAATTTGCACAACTTTTGACATTTGTAGTGTAAGTGTAGTCTTTGTTAAGATTTGTAATTCTTATAGTTATCACCATATTGTATGAGTAGGTTAACATGGGTTCTTATCAATATATTTTCTATTCACTTTTTTCGTTCTATTGAGTTGTCTTTTAAGTATTTTGAGGTTGTCGATTGTCAAAGAATGTAATAAGAGTGCATTGTGTGTCGATTGGTCATTTGAAATCATTAACATAAGTATTTATATTGAACTAAATTGTGAAGAAGAACTATAATCAATTCCATTATTGATCTTTTTTTTTTCCACTCAGGGGTCTATGGGCCTCTCTTGAGACAAGATCCATAAGAGGTGGACTTATAGGATATGTTAGGGGTTTTGTCTTAAGTATTATTAAAGGGGACATGGATGAAGGAGTCAAAGATGGAGGAGATTTTAAAAAATAATCCTGGTCTTCTGCAAGAAAACACAGTGTATCCCTTCTTCCAAATTAGTAAAGGTCCCATTATTGGGAACATGTATAGTGGAGGGTGCTAAGATCTGGATGCAATGATTTTGGTTGGTAGGATATTTATGCAGGGAAAAACCGCATCTCCCCAATCTCATGAAATGGATAGGTTCTACCTAGGATACTACTGCAAGAGTTAAGATATGCATTGCTCCTTTGTATCATGGATTCTATTCTTTTTTGTTTGATAACTCTATGGACAATGAAGCAATTCTTTTTGGAGGTCCTTGGAAATACCATTCCTCTAGTCTAGTTTTAACACCCTAGTTTAAATCTTTTAATTCGAACCACACATTAAAAGGTACAATACTCTTGTGGGTTTTCCTTCCTGGCTTGTCCCTTCATCTTTGGGACAAAAATGATCTCAAATATGTTGGATATGAGATCAATTATTTCTAGGGCTTGGCTCAAGAAACCATAGATAGGGAATGCAATTTGCATCTATTAGTTAATACCTCTCTTACAGGTGGTATTTCAGAAGAAATTATCCTTATATGGGGTGATCAATATTGGTGTCAAATGGTTGACTATGAAAACTTGCCTTTCCAATGTTGGTACTATCTTGCCCATGGAAATCTATTTTGATATTTCCTTAAGAAATCCTCTACCAAGAGAAAGAACGTCAGAACAACATCATCTAATGGGGGTTGGTCCTCCTTGAAAGGGGAAGACAAGTTTATGATGAACTCAACAGGTGATCTAAAACATTTGTTGGTGAGGTCCTTGGGACTAGAGAGAATGAAAGGCTATTAGCTTTTGGGGTTACTCCAAAAGTGCTTTCATCTTGCTATGAGAGTGCTATGTCTCCTATCCCCTTGGATATACTTCATGGATGTATGGATGGCTCAATTTGGGTGGATGCTTGACCTTGGTTAGAGTGCTATAATGATCCCCTTACTTAGGTGGTCATTACCCTAATTGATATGATGACTAAACCAATGGGTCCATACAATTACATAGTCAATTGCTCGATCAAGGGATGTACCTACCTAGGAGAATGAGTGTTGGGAACTTGGAGTAGAGAAATTTTCCTTTGGAGTTTGGAATCATATGAAATACACCTTGGAGGTTGAACACTTGACTAGAGGTTGAAGAGAATATCTTTCATGGAGGATGGTGATTATCCTAGACACATATGTTGAGGATGTGCATTGGAGCTTAGTGACCACATTATCATAGAAGCTAGTAGCATTGGACACATGAAAGGACATGTGGCACATTGTTAGAGGAGGAGTGCCTTAAATGACAACACTTGGATAGTGGACCGTTGTGGAAGAGGGAGCATTGGACTAATGTCTTGTTAGAGAGTGAACCATCTTGGAGGAGGGGCGTTGAGCCTAAGGATGATCATGTTTGGAGTGAATTTCACCTTGGGGGTTGGATAAACCCTAGTTTGACACATGCACATCCTTGTATTATGGAGCGCTCCATGTGGGGTTACCTTGTTGGTTACTTGTATGGAATTATGTCCTTATTTGATGTCAACCTCCCTCACCTGTTGTACATATAAGGGAGGTGGGCGGTCTTGTATTCATTATCATTATTGTACTCTATGTTTGTACTTGTATTAGAGATATTAGGGTTCATGAAGAAACCCTAGGAGAGAGACATCTTGTAGGGAGAAATACACTAGGGTTCATGAGGAAACCCTAGGAGAGAGATAAGTATAGTAGGGAGAAAGATGCTAGGGACCATGAGGAAACCCTAATCTCTAGATGCTTGGGTTGAATAGGAAATCCTAGGAGAAGACAAGGGAAGAGAAAGAGATGTATTGGATGGGCATGGAGATATTTCGCTTACGTGATGTTAGGGTTTGTTATATGGATGTAAACCTTAGAGAGGAACACAACATTGATGATAATGATGGTTATTATGGATCTTATTGAAGCAATAATGTTTGTTCCCTAGTAGAAGACACAGAGTGTAATATCCCCCTATAATCCCTAGTTTAATTAATGCTTAATGTAGATATAACGTGTGGCCAAAACCAAGCGATGTATATGCGAATTGTATTTCTAAGTTTTAATAATACATTGTGATGCCAACTGCTAGAGACATGGACAAAGATGGAGGCAAAATTAATCCACAAGAGAGGGGGGGGGGTCTAACAGAATGTCTAAGAAGGGTCCAAGGGGGAATTACCTGTGTCTATTAATTCCACCCACATTCCTGAATTTTATTATCATTATGTATTAAACTTTTATTTTTTGATTGAGTGTTCCCAAAACCAATCATTGAATACATGTAAGAGGGTGGGTATGAGAAGTCACATCCCATAGTTATTGGGAGCATGGGGGTTGAGTACAACCAACTTAGAGAAGAGTGTAAGTCAAGAAATTAAGCCAAGGAGAGGAAATTTGTATGGGCATTTACAACAATTTTAGAAAGTCAATGTTTTGCATGAACAACAAGTAGAAAGAAGAAAAGAAGATCTTGGAGATGGAGCAACCATGGAGGGAACATTATGGAGCATGTTGGAGTGTTTTGTAGCTGAAGAATGAAGAGCCAGGTTCCGAGGCCTGAAGAGTGAACTCTTGTGTGAGTTACATTGTAACAAGAAGTGTTTGCTGCTGTTTTCCTAGTAGTTTTTCTAGCAGTGAGCTCCTTTGAGTTTTATAGTAGAGAGATTCCTAGTTACCTGTGAAAAAGAGACCTTGATAAACATATGGGATGAGTGAGGGAATGATATTAGTGAAGGGGTAAATTTCTTGGGTTGCAAGTTGAGAGGAAGAGCGCTGGTGGAAAATCAAGATAGTTGTAGGAGAATACCACCCCTAAGTTGTGAGTGGACAATGAGAGACCACCCCTTTGTGTGGATTTCTAGCCCCAACTCAGGGATGACTTGCTGTTGATATTTGGAATAAAAAGTCCATGGTTGGGTGGAATGTCCGTCCCAAGTAGCTGGTTACACAACTACTTTAAAAGAGAAGTGTTATATCTGTTGTATGTGTTTTATTATAAGGTTAATTGTTGTGCTTTCACTCTATATTTAAATAGGATTTCTATGCTGCTGTATTTGAGTTACCAACTGCATTTTATGTCTATTTTAAAAATTTGTATATGCATATAATTCATGGTATCAAAATAGTTAAATCTAGTTGTAATTTGTAGCTGGTAAGCTACATGAAATTAGTTAGCTTTAAATTTTTTAATTTATGAGTATTTCTGCATGTAATGGTCCTCAGTTGCGTTGAAGAACATTACATTATGGTATTAGAGATTCTGGTTCAAATAGTAGACCCACATGGGCCAAGAACTAGTGTGGATTTGCGTAAAATTCGCTGTTACAGAGTTCGATTTGTGCAAATTTGGGGGAAAACGGTGAAAAATTAGAGAGAAATCCCCCAATTCATGAGCAAAATTTGAGTTTAAACGACTCAGAATTATCTAAGAGGTTTAATGGAGTCAATATATAGTTTTGCAGAGTTAAAATTTGACATGGAAGGTCAAAATTCATGTTTTTATAGCCGCTGTAGAAGCCGAGGAAGTTTGGTGAATCGACGACCGAGATCGTGTTTGATTTTAAGATCAATGACCTAGATTCATTTTAATAAATTTAAAAACTTATAAGGTTTTCAAAGTTTGGCAAGGTCTACTAGATTGACGACCAAGATTCATTTTTAGTAGTTTGGAAAATGGATCATATCGACGGCTAGGATTCGTTTTCAGAGGTTTGTGAAGTCGAGCAGATCAATGGTTGGGATTCATTTTCAACAGTTGAGAAGATGAGATAGATCGATGATCTGTATTCATTTTCGATCATTTGGAAGTTGGAGAAAATTAATGGTCAATATATTCTTAGGTTGGAGATCGATGGTCCAAATTCATCTGGTATTTGGTTGAAAATTTCTAAGTGTTGGAGTTGGCCAAAAGAATTCTCCGATGGCCAATCGTCAGCTCAAATGATTTGGAAAAGTGTTTCAGTCTCCAACAAAATTTTCCGATGATCGATGGTTGGGTTGGAAAATTTGGTGAAGTATTTTGTTCGCCAAGAGAAATCGTTGATGACCGATGGTCGAGTCGATCGTTTTAACAAAGTGTTTCGATCGAGCAAGAGAAAGTGCTGATCGCAAATGACCGATGGTCGGGTCGGCCAATTTAGCGAGGTATCGGTTCATCCAAAAGAAGTTACTGATCGTTGATGAAGGAAAGATGGTGATGTCATGTTATGCCACACCAACATTTCCGTGTCATGCCACAGTAACCAGAGTGCCATGTTAGATTCTATATGTCTTTCCACATCAACATCCACATGTCATTCCACATTAGCATAGTTTCCATGTTAGCCAAGAAATTGCCAATGGTTGGGTCGACCGAATTGAAGAAGTGGTTTTCGTATGCCAAAAAGAATGGTCGATGACCAATGATTAGGTCAACCAAATTGATAAAGTGTTTCATCCACTATTGAAAATCACCAATGGGTCAACCGATGGTTGAGTCAACCAGTTTAGCGATGTATCACAAATCGATTGCCAAAGGAAAGGGCTGATGGTCAATGGTCGATTCGACAGTGTTGGAAAAGTGTTGCGTGCATCCAAATTAAAACACCGATCATCGATCGTCAATAGATTTCAAATCAATGACTGATATTTCACCCAATTTGAGATCGACAACTCAAAATTAAAGGCTGTTATAATAGTAAAACAATCAATTTTCTATGAAATTTTCTTAATTTTGAAGGTCTTAAACTTGTAGGGTGATTTTGAGGCCTTAAACGACATTTTTAAGCAATCAAAATATGAAGAGAGTATAGAAAGTATGTTTGATACACTTTGTATTTGTAGCTTAAGTAAAAGAACTTGGAGAGAGATTTCCAATGAGCTACTCCATGCGCAAAAGAAAGCTCATATGAAAAAGTTACAGCTGGAACAGTTAAAGTAAAATTTTAACACTAATTTACTTCCAGAGGGCATAAATCCTTGTTCAAAACTCTGTTTGAGGCACAAGAGAAGTCTATGGAAAGATTATGAACTGTAGAAGATGAACATGGAGTCAGATTTGGAATCCGGGTATGTAAAAATGCATATGAAGATAAAAAGACACATGTAGCATACATAGATAAATTGAGAAAAACAATAAAAACTTCTTTGAACCATAACTTTCAACTTAGAGCTCAGATTTGAGTAAATGAATAGTTGCTGGAAAGGTCTCTAGGAGGAGAATACATATAGCAACCCACAATTTTGAATTGGGCACTAAAATGTTATCATAAAGTAATATAGTAAATTCTGCAACAATAAATGAGTGGAAATTACAACTTGTGAATGTTTTAACTTTTCACTCAGAACTCAGATTGAGGCACGAGTACAACCATTGGAGAGTTGTTTCAGAGAGGAATGTATCTAAGGAATTATTTTTTGACATGGTGTATTGTTTTATTTATAAATTTATGTGAATAATAACTTCTAATCTAGTTATTGAAATGTTTTATAGTATGCATGTTCTAACAATAATTATCACATGCACATTTCTTGCAGAATCAGAGGTACATGAAAAAAAAATTGGTTATTATATGAGGACTGAAGTTATGGAAGATGCCCATGGATCTTAAAACCACGAGGAAGAGGTTAGAGGTCTTCATGTCAACATGAGAAATGTTGAGACAGAGTCAAATGGAAGGAGAGGCATGCATGGGCTTGTAACTATGAAAAGCTTGCATAGAGAAGTGCAAAGCTATAGGGAAGATAAGGAAAGAATAATGAAGGCTTGGGAAGAGATACTTCAGAGTTTGAATATGTTACATAATCAGTTTTAACAAAGACTCTGCCACAAATAAAACAACTAGTGTTATACAAGTGACAACATCCAGATCCCATAGAAGATGGGATGATTATGGGAATGATGTTGAAATATAACAAGGGATGTCCTCATTCATGTTTTTGTGTTTTGTCATGGGGAGGACATAAAGTCATAATTCCTAGATATGTTTTATTTGTAAAGTGACTTTTTAAATAAAGTGCCTTTATAAAGTGAATGTAGTTTATAACTTAAAGTGATTTTAAGTTGTGGGACCCAAAAAGTATTTAATGAGCATTTATTACTTATTTTGTAATTAATTAGGAGCATTAAATATGAGCCCTCAGATTAGACTTATGATAGCCATTAGATTAAGTTGGTTATGTAAGTTAGGGTTTCTTGGGAAAAGAGAAAAGTACATATACATGCTTAGGGATGTGAGAAAAACACACCGGAGAAGACGAGAGGAGTTGAGTTAGAGAGATTTTCAAAGTAGGCTTGAGAGAGAAAAGTGAGCAGCTTGAGAGGGCACATTTCCCAAGGAGAAAGAGGGCACAAATCCCAAGGAGATTTTCTGTTTGCAGTGCTGTACCATTTTTTCTGTTGCTGGGCCATACTGTATGGATCCATACAGTCCGTACAACAGGAAGAAGGGCACGGTTTTCGAGGCAGTTGTTTGGCATGGAAACTGAGGCATTTTTCTGGGTTTTCTTACTACTGCTGGGTCGTACTGTGCAGGCCATACAGTACCTTGCTGGGAACATTTTTCGAGGCACGTATTTGGAGGAGGCCGTACAACTGTACAGACTTGGGCACGGTTTTCAAGACATAATTTTTGGGACTGTTTGTTGGTACCGTGAGGTATTTTTCCTTGGCTGGAAATTATTAGTTTGCTGCTGTAATACACTTTCCTGAAGCTGAATAATAGATCTTTCTCTCTCTCATTGGGTTTCCCCACATTGGGGTTTTCCCTGGTATTTGCCTAAATTTCTGTGAGTTATGGGTTGCTGTCCATTGTGTATTTTCCGCTGCATATTTTGCTTAACAATGTGTATTTCTGCTTATAGAAATTTCTGAATGTGGGTATGCATTTCTAAAATTTAAGAAGATAGCTATCTCTAGGTTGCTAAGTGTTTGACGAAATGTGTGAATGAAATATTTCTGATTTTGTCATTAAAAAATCAACATGGTATCAGAGCTTTGTGTCTGGCAATGGGCAGTGTGATATTTGGACAAAAGGGTGTGATTGTTTTCCTTGAGTTGTGACATGGAATATGGCTACAAGTATTAGATATGAGGATCGGTTGGATGGCATTTCCAACTACTTGCAGTGGAAGGTTCGTTTGTCAGCCATTCTAAAAAAGAACAAGATCTATAGCTATGTCAACTCTGTTGTAGCAGCTCCTGCAGAAAATCCTGTTGCTTTGGACTTGCATGAGGTCAAGGAAGCCAGAGCTCAGAGGATTATTCTGGATGGGGTGAAGGATCACCTTATCCCACACTTGGATGAAAAAAAGACTGCCAAGGAGATGTGGGATGCACTTAAGAACTTGTTTGAGGCAAAGAACAAGAACTGGAAGATGGCCTTGAGGGCTAAGTTGCATGATACCAAGATGGGTAAGGAGGAGAGTATCTCTTATTATCTTACTCGGGTGGCTCAAGTTAAAGGTGAGCTGGCAGCTGTTGGAGAGGTCACTTCGGATTCTGAGTTGGTGAGGATAGCCTTAAATGGCTTCACCAAAGATTGAGAAGTCTTCGTGAAGTGCGTGGTGGGTCGTGAGCATCTACTAGATTGGAGCAGACTGTGGGATGATTTCACTTAGGAGGAGATCCGAGAAAGATCTCAAAGCAGTGATCAGAAGATAGACAAAGCTGATGAGAATGTTGCTCTTGTGGCAAAGAGCAAGAAGAAATGAAGTTCTGGAAGAGACTTGAGTAAAGTCAGATGCTTTTGTTGTAACCAGTTGGGGCACCTTGCCTCTCAATGTCCTGAGAGGAAGAAGAAGAAGAAGGAGTCAGAGGAGCCTGAGACAATTGCTATAGCATCCATAGAGGACTTTGCTTCAATGTTCGATAGGGAATTTTCTTTGGTTACCCTAGTTCCCAGTGTCAGCAGCGGAGGATTCAGAGGTGATGTCAGATGGGTTGAGGATAGTGGAGCCTCTAACCACATGACGAGAATCTGGCGAGTATTCCCAGACTTCACAGAGATTGGTCCTGGCCGACAGGTGGTAAATGAAGGTGGTATGGCGAGAGCTGTACGTGGAGTTGGGAATGTCAGATTCCAACTCGAGTTTGGGGGAATCTTGGAGATTGACGGAGTTCTCTTTGTTCCAGGGTTGAGTGTTAACTTGCTCTCAGTCTCAGCCTTGGAGGATGTAGGATATTGCGTATTGTTCAAGAGGGAACATGTCTTTATCTATAGAGAGGGAGTGGATCCGGTAGAGCTGCAGCTGATCGGTAACCGGGTGGATAGGTTGTATATGTTGAGAGGACAACCTATGATGTATGATTCAACATCGGATGAGGAGCGTGAGGAGGCTTCTAAGACTACGGTGGTGCCAAAGTATTAGTCTTGCATTCCGAGAGAAGAGAGTGAGTCTCTTCTGATCACTGGCAAAAGGCTCAGCCAGGTTGATCGAATTGATGCTCAAGATGAAGTGAGCTCAGGGTTCTAGAAGGTTGCCAGAAGAAGATCTTCTAGTTCGAGTTCTGTGCAGGTGTTGCGGATGACTCCAGGTTCAAAGGGAGCTCCTACAGAGCACAGTATGATGGAACCAGATGATGGAGATGGTAGCGAGTACATTCCTCGTTAAGAGGGAGTGTTGAAATATAACAAGGGATGTCCTCATTCATGTTTTTGTGTTTTGTCATGGGGAGGACATAAAGTCATAATTCCTAGATATGTTTTATTTGTAAAGTGACTTTTTAAATAAAG
>ML792056.1:106919-136290 GCA_009831015.1 Picea engelmannii
CCATTAAATTTATTATTGAAATAATTTATTTTGTATTCACTTTGAATTATAATACACTCATCACTTCACTTTATTTTTTACCTTTTAAAAACTCTTAAACCACTTTGACTACTTTGACCTTTTGGGGCTTCTAGATGACATATTAGGGTCCTCCAACTTCGTAAGGTCATAACTCTCAAACCGTGAGGAGTTATGTGACGTTCTACATACCACCAGAAATGGCATGACAGGTAATATCCATATATAATAGTATTATCTGAAAATATATTATAACTCATACTGTTACCCATCAAACAAACTTGGGTCCATTACCCAAACCCGGGGTCTCCAACTTCTCATGGACATAACTCTCTAACTGTGAGGAATTATGTGACATTCCACATACCACCGAAAATGACATGACAAGCACTATCCATATAGGATATTTTCCCTAACAAATTCACTTTCCTTTATCTCATTATTCCACAATTAAGCATGGGTTCTCTTACTCCACAAAGCGTCTTCCCATGAGGGATTTCACCATAAGGGGACCACTTTGGAGTTCATCCATATTTACATCTTATCAACCATGAAAAAACAATAATGAGTCATATTTACATCAAACAATATTGGGTCCATTACCCAAACCTTTGTGCTACGGGGCTTTCTTCAAGGGTTGACATCAATGACAACCAACCTTAATCAACATCCTGCATGTTTAATATGACATGACAAAGCATAGTCGATATAATCAATATAATGTTTTCTTGTTTTTTCATTAATTATAAAACAAGGAAAGTTAAACTTACATAGCTACTTACAAATTGTTCAATTAAATTTTCATTCTTCAAAATATACTGACAACCCATACTTAACCAATTTTTTATCAATTCATGGGTTGGATCCTCTTTGTATGTTAACACCTAGTAGAAGACATCCATGGACAAGTGTAAATTAATTATTTAAATATAAATATCAAAACAAACATGAAATCTTAAGAAAGGTCGAAAACGTAAATACTCACAAAGTTTGCGATCAACCATTTTATTCCTCATCGTCTTGTCTTATGTGATGAATGGATTCTATTTATTTTTATTTTCTGCATCAAAACAATAGAAAATTAGTATTTCACGTGATACTTAAATTCAATGTACATAAAAGAATAAAAAAATGATTACATACCTCTCATGCACATTGTAGTTGGGATGGCTCCTCTTGTGACAAAATTATGTTAATTTCTTTTAACATCTTCTTCTACACTTTTTTGGACATCCCTACTAACATGTCTTTGTTTTCCCCTTGTTTGTCCCTTGGAATTTTCAAAATCTCCCTGGAAAAAAATATATAAAAATTATTATTTAAAAAAAGAAGAAGATCTCGGTGCATATATTAAGATAATTAGCACCAAGGTGTCAACAAAATTTGTACCCACTGGAGCGTCATACATACATATATGCACTGGTATAGTATAACAATGTTGTTGTGAAATTGAAAACGTTTTAGAAATTTTTATATTCAACCAGTGCTTTATGAATTAAGAAAAACAAAGATTCATAAGTACTATTTATTACACATTGTCGAGCACTGAAGAAATTAAAAAAATGGCTATTCCATAAAAAATAGTAATTTTTCCATTTTAAACTCAATGGTGCACTTTGTAAACAATGCACCCTAGTGTGTTGTTGACCAAAATTTGGTAACCTATATATTCCCGCTCTTGGAATAATAAAAAAAATGATATTGGAAGATGAATATTTTTGAACTATTATATGTTCATTGCATATCCCTTGGTATCAAATTTTCCATGCATTTCGCGGAATCAAAATCAAAGTCTCCATGACCAAGATACACATACTTCTGTCTAGAAGTCTAATGTAGGTGTTACAAGAAGAAATATGAAAAACATTTTAAGTCACATGTTCTCTCCTCTCCTTTCCCTTCACCCCTATTCATTCTCTCATTCTATACTTAGTCTTTTTTTCCATTGTCTCATTACTTTCATATTCCCCTTACTATTTTCCACACTTAACCATTTTCCTTTATTCCTTTCCACGTTCACATTCATTTCCCTTTTCCTTTATTTTCCCATTTCCTTTTATTTTCCTTTCCATATTTCTTTATCCCTTTTTTCCATTTCTTTCATTTTCCCTTTTTCCTTGCCCAAATTCACGTAATTCCTTTATTTCCCATATATTTCTTTTCATTTTTCATATTTTCCGTATTTATTTCCATATTTCACGTGACCCATTATATACTTTCTAGACTTAATTTTATTTACTATGACTTACAGTAGGTTCGCGGGTTGGTGATATTTCTTAAGAGTATGTGCTATCTCCGCTACCATCACAATGCACTTTGACTTCCGCCACCTTCATAATGCACCCAACTCTTTTTACTACTCTTTACTATGTAACTTCTCCAACACTTATTCCTTTATTTTTCCTATCCTAAGTTATTTGAGGAACATCTCCAAGTGACACATGAAACTTTATTAAGCAATGAGATATATCCACATGACAGTTAATGGTGCCACATGGCAACTAATTAATGGAGACACGTGGCAACATAAAAAAAAATGACACATGGCGTGATTTTATTTGATGACATATGACAAATTCTTATTGGAAGATTGTTGGCCTACCGAGTGATGACATGTGGCAACATTTGGTTGGGTGACTCATAATTGTTGATTAGGCATGTAAAATTATTATTATATTCAATAATTTTCCAAGGGTCAAAATCCTCCAATCTCCATAGTTCCTTCTCTTCTTGTGTTTCTTGCTAAGTATATCAAACACTTAGTTTTATATATCTTAAATAATCTAATATCCCAATGCATGTGGGATAGAATTTCAAACCCAAAAGTCAAATTTTATGAAGGGAAACATGAAATTCATCCAAGGGCCCACATTTGCCCATCAATTTTGATCGACGGTGGCTGAGTGTTGATCTTGTAGAGGCCATAACTTGAGCTCCGGGTGTCGGAATCACATAAAATTTATACCGTTGAAAATATATTTCAACGTAGAATATGGTGGTACATGTTTCAAGTGCTTAAAGTTGATACATTTTCTTATAAATTAAAATATTAGTCAGCTGCATTTTTAATGGGCCCGCGTGACAACCCAATTTCATGAGCTCATATCTTGAGATCCGTGTGACGAATTTGGGAATTTTTTTTATCATTGGAAAGATGAGATGATGAAGAGAACATTAGGAGTGGTTTACAAGGATGCAAAGTTGGTTTTCACTTTCATAAAATTAAATTACAACTGTCCTCTTTTAGTGGAGAATTAATTAAATTAAAAAAAATAAAAGTTTAATTAAAAACTTTTATTAAAAGGGGAGAGGGCCCACTTTCAATGTAATTGTATTAATGATGTGAATTCATTCATGAGTAATTAATGAGGCATTAATTAAAAATAATTTTCCAAGAAAATACTTGTATGACAATTTCTAGAAGGGAGAAACCCTAACTGCTCAAGCAATTAGAAAATATCTCCTTAAAAAGAGAAGAGAGGGTTCATCAAAAAGGTCAAAGAAGCAGTATTGTCAGAGGGTAATGGAAGAATATCAGAGGAAGAATAAGGTACATCCATGGATACACAATCAAGCTTCCGATCAAAAGAAAGAAATCTTCCTGTTCTCCATTTTTTTTTATATATATTCTTCTACAACACTTCTCATAGTTTTATGCTTGAATATTAGAGTTGGGCACAAGGCTGAGTTGTTGAGTGTTCTTCTTATATTCTTCTAAGATATTTTATTATATGATCATGGAGTATTTGCAGCCACATATATGGTTGTCAAATCTTTGGTAATGAAGAACATCTTTCATAAATAAAACTCCACAAAGAATTGCTTCGGGGTTGATCTCGACTGTGCTTTGTAACCTTGTTTTCAGAATATAAAGTATTTGAGGCTGACCTATCAAATTATCTTTTGATCTTGATTGCACTACTCTGTTAAAACTCTTTGAGATGATCAAATCATTCTCTCTTATGAAGAATATATCGATGTATTTATATATCATTAAGAAGATTGTGTGTGATGATGATCACAATTTAATTCTGATGTTGAAGCCCTCCTTCAATCTTTTCTTTTGCTACACATAAATATTGTAATAAGGTTATTGAAGAACCATTTTATTTCATAATCTCAAGAAATAAATATTTAGGGTTTCTTGCTTAGCACTCTCCTAATCCAATATATCACATATATATATTTTAGTCCAAGAGGAGTACCACCTCTCTAAAAATGAAGGGGGACTAATGTCCTCGTGAAGTTGTCATTTCGGTCCTGACGGATTCAAGCGTCAACACGTGCGTGTTGGTAAAATGCACATCGTCGACCGTGGAAGGATTTTTATTAATATTTTGAATTGAAATAAAGTGGTGTTGTTTACAAACAAATACACTCTAGTGCACTTACTGTGTACAAAGCGCACCAGTCACGGTAAATGAATTTTTTAAAAACAAAAAACAATCGATAATGACATGATGATTTAGGAGCCATTGCAATGAGTGGTTTCATTGCAATGGATAGGAAACACCCATATATAAATAACCAAACCCTATAAAGAAATTGTTCTTAAAAAAAATTCTTCTTGTGAAATATAGAAGGATAAAACAAAAGAACAATCAGGAAATTAGAGCTTCCAATACTGAAGGTAACTATGAAACCCTTTTTTTTGTTTGGGATTGCTCTGAAAATTGTTTGAATCAAATAAGAGAATGATCAACATAACTAATATAAAGAAATCATATACCTGAAAATTCTCCTCTGTAGATATCTATGTGATCTACAATACTCCCCTTTGAATTTGGCTCTTCAAAACAAATCCACCTAGTCGGAATATTTGCTGATAAATATCTGTTGCACAAAAATCCTCTCTAAAATTTGGCAAAACCATAAAACAATGAATAGGTTTTTCCTTTATAAACACAAAAACTCAAATTTCTTCTCATTTTTTCGTTGTATATTTTGGCGCATTGATGATAAACATATGCACTATTTTTTTTTTACCCAGAAGTTACATTTTTAGTGCGTTATGCCGTGCATAGGGAATCGATGTGGTATGCATAACACACCAATTTATTTTCATAATAAATTTCAAAGTATTGATAGTAACTGCATGTTATTTTTCTAACTTGCTTCAGTAGGTACAATAGATAGTTTGAAACGCACTGGTGCAACGTGTCATTAATAATGCACCAGGGCGGTGTGTAAGTAATAACACATCATAAGATAATTACATTTGCATAATGAAAATGTAAACATCCTAATTTAATGTTTGCAGAGGTTTTTCTTTGCAAAGACAATTGATCCGGATTATGCTAAGAAAAAAATGAGACAAAAATAAAAATATAGCAAAGAACACATAAATACAATGAAACCTAACTTCTATTAATGAATAAGATAGAAAAACACTGTAGAACACAAACTGAAAGAATGGGGTACCATATCTATGAAAAGAAAGAGATGTTGACTACGCTTCATTCACAACAAGCTTTAAATCACACTCCATTGCATGCTTAAAAGGCCTCCTTCACCTCAATTATATATGAGAGAGTGAGAGGAGAACAATTCCCATAATGCATGTGAGATAAATTGGTCTAAGTTTATAAAATGCCATAGGCATGTAAAACAATAAGACTTCCAGGGTGGTCACCTATCCTAGTACTAATCTAGCCCGAGCGCACTTAATTGCGAAGTTTTAATGAGATCCGATGCATTAAAGCTATGCTATATGAAAGTACATAAGACCACTAGAAAATCATTACATGATGTCTATAATTAAAAAATGAAGATGGCATTACATTCCATCCCCCATCAAAAGGGTAAATATCATGGTTTATCAAAACCATAGTCTCAAAATGTTAATTCAGTGGAAAAGGTGGATGGCCATCGAGATCCACCTGGATCAGCAATAATGAAGGTCAGTCTTCGATGCTTATCTCAATTAAATGCACTAGTACATTTTGTTTATACATACGCACCGATACATTTTCAAATGATAAAGCGCACCGGTGAGGGAGAGAGAGGGGGAGAGGATACAGTGAGTGAGAGAGGGAGGGGGATACAGAGTGAGGGGGAGAGTGGAAGCTTAAAACTTGATATATATAAAATATAAATTATTATTTAATAAATTTATTATTCCTTGTATTATTCAAATGTACAACAACCTGTATAAATACATGTAAATGACAGATGACTTTTCATATACTTTATGTATGTTACAATGTTCAATAATTACTAATTAAATTATTAATGTAATAACTATATTTTTAATGAGTAAAGTCACGTCTTTTTATCTAAAAAGACCTGATTTTACATTAAAAATATAATTATTACATTAATAATTTAATTAGTAATTATTGAACATTGTAATATACATAAAGTATATGAAAATTCATCCGTCCTTCAAATGCTTCGTCCTCGAAGCATTGCTATTTTTTTATGGCTATTTGGATTCTTCATTAGAATCTTCTGAATATCTGTCGCCCTCCTTTTCACACACATATAATTGTTTTCTCTTGCATGTGAAGAAACTATAATCAATGTTGGGACCTTGATTTTTCCTGTACTTGATTCTGATTCTGTCATTGCATAGTTGGTTAAAGGAGCCAAAGCCACTCTATTATGTCATTTCTTTTGATGAGCATCCCACACAACGAATTCCTCTCTCGGGTCATAAGTGATTCTTGGAAGCCACACTATAATTGTAGAACACCCACCATTGTCAAAAGAACAACGACTCACCATAGATTGTTCCTCTAAGATAGGAAAGGGAGGGAGTTTCTTCCACTTGATGTTTCCTTCTCTTAAATCATACACGCTCACTTTGTACATTTTGTGGCCTTTCTCATCGATCAGAGTAAAGGAATATACACGCTCATCTTTGTCATCACACAAGGATTTTACATCACTTCTTAACTCTTCAGGAATAGCATATACTGGGAGATTGTTTTTGTTGTTGTAAATCCACAGAGAGTGGTTGTTCGGATATCTTGAGTTTGGGTTGTGGGATAAAATGAGGGAGTTGGAAAGAAAACGTGGGTGATGGAGACATGCATAATATGGGATAGTTGTTGTTAATGCCTCATTTTCCTCCTTTCTCACTGCTTCTGAGTCGTTACTAAATTCCCCAGATTTCCATTTAAGACTCTTCTTTTCATCTTCGATGATATTTTCAACCTTTAAATATGTCTTCTCATCCTTGTTATTCAAAGATGATGTTTGCACATCTGGGTCTTCGAGAACACCATCACTGGTTTTACCACTTTCATCATTGTCGTATATTTGTCCCTCTGGCAATTCAGATGATGGAGAACGCAAGATTTGGTTTTGGTGGAAAACCTCCTCCTTTAAGTACTCCAAGACTTCCTTCTCTATTTGTTATTTTATTTCTTTCACATAATTCTTCATTTCTTCAAGAGTGTTGCTCATATTTTCCATACTGGTTATAATTTTCATGTTTTTATGAATGATATTTTCCATCTTGAATGCATGTGCTTTTTGGCTTTCACCAGGATTTCCTCTGATACCAATTGGAAGCTTAAAACTTGATATATATAAAATATATATTATTATTTAATAAATTCCTTATTTGTTGTCTTATTCAAATGTACAACAACGTGTATAAATACATGTAAATGAGTAAAGTCACGTCTTTTTATCTAAAAATACATGATTTTACATTAAAAATATAATTATTACATTAATCGTTTAATTAGTAATTATTGAACATTGCAATATACATAAAGTATATTACAGAGAGAGGGGTTGGTNGGGGAGGGAGGGAGGAAGAGAGTGAGAGACGTGTTGAGCATTAATTTCACATTTTCTTTGTTTGAGGAGGATATTTTCAGGGATCGAATAACATTTTTAGATTTTGTAAATCCAGATTGATATTTCCTGTATGGTTAGGTGGAAGAAAACAATGATATTGTAGAAAAAATCAATGATTTTAAGTGTGTTTTCAAGTAATAAAAGTTATTCAAAGTTATTTTTGAAGTTAAATTGTTCTATGCTACCCAAGATGACAATTTTTGGCTCAAATGAAGGAAAAAAAAAGAATTATAATATCAAATGGCCAATTCTTCAGATTCCAACATCGTCTCATTCCGTGTCTTTGGAACTCCTTTAGGTTCTCTCATGCCGATTGTAGTACGTCTAGATTTTATTGATAATTTATTTATCTCATTGAATTAATATTATGTATGTAGGTGCAATTTAATAATTGTTCATTGAATTTTGCAGGATCAAGATTTAGGATCGAGTTCAGATGCTCAAGATATTCCCGTGGTCCCAAAATTCCACAAGCTCTTATTAGGAGAAAAATACTGCAAGCATATGTTTGATGAAAATGGTCAAATTCTTTAGCCTACCAATCCTAACATGCCATCTTCCAACAACCAACCTGGGTCAACGATATTACACCGTGAATTTGATCTCTTTTATGTAGACAACACCATAGGGCATAAGAAAAATATGTTTGAGTAATTATATTTTTGGATTTTCAATGGAACTAATGTAAACGTATTGCTTAATTTGAAATTTGTTTTATAAATGGGTTGGTTTGCTGTTTATTATTGGGAATAAAATTTCCATGCTTCTATTAAGTGCTTGGTATAATGCTTGAACATATTAAAATCACAGTGTCACTAATATTATCAATGTAATGTTTAATATTTTTACAATCGAGATTTTGATGATGAGTTACCTATCTACCATCTACCATTGCACCCCACTACGATCTCAATTCATGAGCTTGCTTCTAAATGAAAAAATATCAGAGAGGAAGCATACCGAGAATGGTTGAAACAACCACCTATTCAATTCCCACTACGTTCTAAGTCACCAATTCAAAACCTAGACAGTAACACTAGTTCTTCAAATGTTGGGGATGAAGGCAATGATATAGAGGTTGGTATGGATGATTTATTATGGGATACCTAGGCCATGGAGGAAATGTTTTTAGATGCATTCCATCAAAATGAACTAGGGGATGATGTTGATGTCATATATACCTTCTACAAAAATCTAAAATTTGCTTCCACCACCCCTCCATTTGGTCCAGTACAGGAGTTTGCAAGGTCTACCCAACTAGGGACAAAAATGTTACTGTACAACTTGAAAGCAATGTATGGTATATCAGATGTGTGTTTCACGACACTTTTGAGGTAAATAACCATTAAGTCCCCTAAATTTTTAAGGAATCTTGTCACACAATGAAGGAAGAAAAGGGTTGATTTTATTCATGCTTAATGATAGTGTAAATTTCTATTTCCCACTAATTCTAGGTTATTCAAAGATAAGGTACTTCCGAGTGATAATTACTTTCTCGATAGCTGTGTAGAGGCAAAGAAAATGATGCAAATTTTGGGTGTTGAGTACATATCATACCATGCATTCCGAAATGATTGTATTATATAAGAAATGAATACGCGGACAAAGACTTATATCCAAAATGTGGGCATGACAGGTACCATAAAAAAAAAAAAGTGTAAGACACATGATCCTCTTCATAAGATATTGAGGCACATGCCTATAATTCCAAGGATTCAAAGGATCTTTCATTGAAAACAATTATCCATGTTGTAGGGGTGGCATGCCTCACACATAAGTGAGCCAGGAGTTATGCGAATCCCAACAAATTCAATAGCCATGAAGCATATAGAGGATACATGGCCTGATAAATTCAAGGATGAAGTACAAAGCCTCCAATTGAGCATAGATATGGATGGAGTTAACTTGTATTCCCTCCAAAACATCAACTATTATGTTTGGCCAGTGGTAGTGATCAATAAAAATACCCCCCCATGGTTTTCTGTGAAGAATGAACCTTTTATGTTGGGTCTTATAGTGTCAGGTAGAAGACAAGTGAAGATAATGGATGTCTAACTCCAACCGCTGATCGATGAATTTAAGCAATTTTGGGAAGGGATACATGTATATGATGTATCAAGACCCATCCCAATGAAGAGGTATTTTATGTTGTATGACATATGTGTGTACACCATGCACAATTATATAGGACTAGGAGTTTTCTCCAGTAAGCATGTACATTGATTTGTTTATATCTATAATTTTATTTGGCATATTGCATTTAGTGCAACTATATTTTTGAAACTAACATGATATGCATATGTTAACATCACAAGGCTTGTAACAAAAGGGTATCATGGATGTAAATGTTGTGGAACTTCTATAAAGTCTAGGTGGTCCACTGTGTTGATGTTTGAGCAACATTAGACAAACATTCTCCTAGGATTGGTCATGGTGATTTTACCAGTGGAGAGTGGCACTGGCATAGTATTCTAAGGACATAAGACTCGAGGTGCTGATGGATCTCTAGGAGGTATCATCGGGAAGACATTCACTCACACAGGTGTACCTGTGGTGAATGGCCCAGGCACAATTTTTGAAGGACAAAAGACCCAAGGTGGTAGTGTTTCTCCAGTGTGTGGTAGCATCAGGCAGGAATTCACCCACAAGGATGTACCTGGTAAGCATCAGGAATAACTTCTCCTATATTGGGACGCAAACCAATGGAGATAGGATACATTTATCACAAGGGTGTACTTGTGGTAAATGGGCCTAGGTGTAGTCCTTTCCTTGATCATGAAAAGTGATATGGACTCGAGGTGATTGAGATGCTTTCCACGTTTCAGATATCATCAAAATGACATTCACTCATAGGGGTGTACCTGTGGTGAATGGCCTTGATGTGGTCTTTGTCCTTAGTCATGGATATTTGACAAGGAAGGGTATAATACCCGAGGTGCTAGACACAATTGTGTGGAGATGGATCATCAACATGGCTCACGAGAAAATTTTCTATGAAAAAATAAATCCAAGAAGATAAGGAAATGTCAAGGAAACCATCGAAGAATAATCTAGAAAGCACAAGAAGAAAATATAATACAAGAATATCAAGTCGGATCCATTGAAACATTGAAGAAACACTTGTAAAAGAAACAAAATAAATAAAATAAAGTTAAAGGACAAAGATGACAAGTCGGTCTTCTAGTAAAATAAGGTGACTTGAATAGTATAGATAAAGGCAAGTTCATTTCATTATTACACATCTCATCAACTCTCCTCTTCTAGTGCGCATTTCCCAGTTGCTTCATGCTAGTTTCCAGTTACTAGTTGCACTATCTTTTTCTAGTGATGCGCCATGCTTGAGGGTTCTTCCTCACACTAGGGCACAACTTTCTACATGCTTGGATTCTTCATTTTTCTGGTGATGTGTTTGTGAACTTGTATTAAATTTCTTCTATAGAAAAGTGTTTTGGGTATTTCTCCCAAGTTCAGGTTTTCCCAGGATAAATATTGTGTCTATTATGCATGACTATCTCTCTATGATTTTGTTATTTTCACTGCAGTTTTATTTCAGTTGAAATTTTTAATGTGTAATTACTCTATGATTACTGTAACACCCTTTTACACTCACTAACGTGTAGGTGTTACTACACGGAATAACACATTCTCATTCATTATAAATCGCATGCATAACACATTGGCTCTGATACCAAACTGTAGCCCACCCATTTCGCTACTAAGGCTTAATCGCTATAAGAAGAAGACTATATCACCACTTATACATAACTCATGCAGGCATTATATGTTCCACAAGCATTTAAGCAATTAAATACATTTAAAGCTCAGAGTAGAAAATCACTTATTGCTATAATTATCAATTGGTAGCATTTAACATTAAATCATACACACAACGGAAATCATGATAACATATACAATAGAGTCATGCAAAATGTGATAAATACATAGTCAGATACTTATCTTTTAGCAGTGGTAGATTCCACCAACCAAGTGCAGGCCTTCCACGAACCTCCTAGCCTTAGACCGCACTGCTCATCAACTCAGCAGTGGGTCACCCCCGAGCTGGGACTAAGCTCCACCCCAAGGCAAGGAATCCTAGGCTAGGCTGAGTTTATAGGAAAACAACATAGGAAATCTGGAAGGATTCCTCCCAGGATGCCATCTTACGCCCACTACTACCAGACTCTCATTCCCCACATGCCTGTTCCGCCCGGGAGTATACACCTTCCCAAGCACAGTCCATCAGTGCTAACCTCCCTCTCTGGGTCTCGGCAATAGGCCGGATTAGGAAGTCTCAGAGCCTGAAGCTAGTGCTGGACACTCTCTAGAAGAAACCACTTCCCAGCAAACTCTCTCACCTGGAAAGAGTTGCTCACAGGCCTGACAACCTGACTCTTCCAACCATAGTCACCTCCCTCACCTGGAGAGAGGTTACACACAGGTTCAGCACAGACTTACTTTGGCCAGTAAGCCATGCGCGGTCCAGTACTACGTAGCCACAACAACCAATTGGGAAAACAAACACGCGCTTCCCAAACTGGTTCAACAATCACGGGTTAGTCTCACTATTTTGGTTTCAGGATTGTACGAGGTGTGCAGAGATCCCACGCACAAGCTCCAACTGTTCAGACAGAGGATACACCAACTATCTCAGAAATCAACACAGGCTTTTCGGCTTTTAGGGTTACACCAGGGTATTCTTGCAGAGGTCACCAGGCTTACGCTTAGGGCAGTTGGGTCGAATGGATGAGAGAGCCCCCCCCACGGTTCATCTCGGCTATTTTATTTGCATGCACCAGGGTTGACACTTGTCACCCTTGGAACTGCATGCGTTCCATCCGCATGCATCCCCTTCGCACGTTTTCCCCCTTGCCAGGAACTTAGAATAAACATAAATGCACATGTCTCTTTGGGATAATATTAAAATATTATTCCCAGGCTTAAGCCCCCTAGGCTCAACACTTAGCCCCTTTCCCACCTTCCAGCCCCTAATTCCTTGCCCACTCTATCGATGCTCAGTCCCCCTTCACTCATTCATTGTGGTCGGTCTGCACCTGGCGGTGTTCATATTTTATTAATTGTTCTGCATGATTACATATACAACAACAGGCTCTTGGACTTCAAAACTTAGGCTCCCTGGCCTAACAAACACATAAGCCTCCAGCTTATAGGAACTTGGCTCACCAGCTTATAAAACATAATTACAATTCCTTTCAGGACATAGTTTACTACGGGGCTCGGCCTTGGGGACACTACAATCCCCCTCCCCTTATTTTTGCACTGTCCTCAGTGCAACTTTACACTGTCTCTGCATGTCTTTCAAAATTTTCAAAAAGATGCGGGTACTCTGCCCGCATAACCTCTTCATGCTCTCATGTTGTGTCCTCAGGACCGTACCAGGTCCACTGGACCTTTACAAGCTCTATAGCTTGATTCTGGAGCTGTTTGCTTTTCCTGTCCAATATGCACATAGGATGCACTTGTAGGACACCTTCTGGTTCCACTTGAATCACAGTCCAATCGATAACATGATTAGCATCAGGTACATATTTCTTAAGCAGTGAAACATGAAACACATTATGTATAGTCATAGATGCAGGTAATGCAAGCATGTATGCAACCAGCCCAATCCTTTCCAGGATCTCAAATGGCCCACAAAATCTTGCTGCCAACTTGGCGCAACTTCCTAGCCTCAGGGAACTCCTGTTAGTTTTCACTTTCAGGAAAACATGGTCACCCACTTTGAATTCTCTATGGGTTCTGTTACTGTCAGCGTAACTTTTCTGCCTGTCCTGGGCAGCTTTTAAATTCTGTTTAATTCTTATCATTTGGTCTTCCATCTCCTTGAGTAGCTCAGGCCCAACTATTACTCTGTCAGCTGGATTATCCCAGCTCACTGGAGTGTTGCACTTTCTTCCATAAAGTGCTTCGAATGGGCTCATCTTCAATGATGCATGATACCCATTATTGTAGGCGAATTCTACCAAATGCAGGTAGTCTTCCCACCTTGATGGTTTATCCATCACATACATTCTCAGCATGTCTTCTATTACTCTGTTCACCCTCTCTGTCTGTCCATCAGACTCGGGATGATACGCTGTACTAAATTTCAGATTCGTTCCGAATCCTTTGAACAGTCCTTTCCAGAAATTCGAAGTGAATTTCGGGTCCCTATCAAACACAATTGTCTTAGGAATTCCATGCAAGCGTGCAACTTCTTTTAAAAAGATATCAACAACATCTGCTGACCTGTGGGTGGTTTTCAGTGGAATAAAATGGGCAGCTTTAGTAAGCTTGTCCACCACCACCATGATTGAATCATGTTACTTGCTTGTTTTGGGAAATCCTGTGATAAATCCATTGTTACCACGTCCCATTTCCACTCAGGAATAGGTAAAGGCTGCAACAACCCCGCTGGGTGCCTATGCTCAGCCTTAACCTTCTGGCACTCCATACATATGGCGATGTATTCGGCAATTTATTTCTTCATACTTGGCCAAAAATAATGGCCTTTGACTGCTGCCACAGTCTTCTGATATCCAGGATGTCCATCATAAGCCACGTTATGCATTTCCTTGAGAATTGCCAGCCTCAATTCTCGATCATTGGGTACATACACTCTATTTTTATACAGAAGTAAACCATCAGTTCCTAAGGTGTAACTTTCCTTGGTCTGTGGTCCCTCACGCTGCTGTAGCTTTGCTACAAGACTTCTGTACTGCAAATCAGTATTTGCAGCTTCCAAAATTCTATCTTTCATCTCAGCTCTGTACATGCTAATGGATGTAGCATGTAATTTGTGCACTTTTCTGCTGAGTGCATCAACCACCTTATTTTATTTTCCTTTGATATGCTTGATATCAAATTCATATTCGCACAGAAATTCCATCCATCTGATTTTCCTAGCATTTAAGGTAGGTTGATCAAATAAATACTTCAAACCGTTATGGTCTGTTCTCAACTTGAATCTCTTGCCCATGAGGTAATGTCTCCATTTCCTCAAGGCGTGGATGATTGCTGCCAGCTCTAAATCGTGAGTGGCATAATTCTTCTCATGCTCCTTCAAATTTCGGGATTCATAACAAACTACAAATCCCTCTTGGCTGAGAACTCCTCCCAGCCCCTCCTTACATGCATCTATGCACACTACGTAATCCTTGTTTGGATCTGCAATCTTCAGGATTGGAGCACTGGTTAGTAGCTGCTTCAATTGCTGGAAGCTGCTTTCACATTCTTTAGTCCACTGGAATTTCTTCCCTTTCCTTTGCAAGGAAGTGATAGGATGAGCTATCCTTGAGAATTCGGCTATAAACCTCCTATAGTTGCCTGCCAGACCCATAAAAGATCTAACTTCTGCCACATTCCTTGGCACTGGCCATTCTCGAATGGCCTGTACCTTTTTAGGATCCATAACGATCCCTTCTTCAGATATAATGTGTCCCAAGTAATGGATCTGCCTTTGGTAAAAAGAGCACTTGCTCAGTTTTGCGTACAACTGGTGTTCTCTCAACACCTGTAGCACCATTCTCAGGTGTTGATTATGTTCTTCCTCTGTCTTGGAATACACCAAGATGTTGTCCAAGAAGACTATGACAAACTTTTCCAAATAATCTCTGAACACTCCATTCATTAGGCACATGAAAACAACAGGCGCGTTGGACAGTCCAAACGGCACCACCGTGAACTCATAATGACCGTACCTTGTTCTAAAGGCGGTCTTGCTGATGTCCTCATCCTTTATTATCACTTGGTGATATCCTGATCAGAGGTCTATTTTCGAAAATATTTTCACATCCTTCAACTGATCAAAAAGATCATCAATCCTTGGCAGAGGATATTTGTTCTTGACAGTGACCTTATTCAACTGCCGAAAATCAATGCACAGCCTCAACGTCCCATCTTTCTTCTTCACGAATAGGACCGAGGCTCTCCATGGTGACACATTGGGGTGAATGTAACCTTTCTTTAGTAGCTCTTTGAGCTGCAATTGCAACTCTTTTAGCTCTGGTGTACTCATTCTATAAGGAGCCTTCGAAACTGGAGCTGCCCCAGGCATCAAATTTATAGAAAAATCGATGTCCCTCTTTGGAGGTAGTCCAGGTACCTCCTGAAATATGTCCTTGAATTCTTTGAGTACTTCATGGTCTTCCAAATTTGAGACTACATCTCGGGATGCTTCTTCCACTCGAGCTGCAAATAACTGATAGCCTTTCCGGTAACATTTCTTTAGCTGCATGGCTGAGATTTCCCTCACAGCCACGGCTCTGGGAATTCCTTGAATTGTTACCTGATTTCCCTCTTCGTTCAGGCATGTAAATATCTTGTTACGACAATCCAAAAGGGCATGGTGCTGGTCCAACCAGTCCATTCCAATTAAGCAATCGTATGAGCCTAAAGGCAAAATGTTCAATTCAGCGTTAGTGCTCATTCCTTTCATGTCCACTGAACAGGACTTAACTAATTCAATGAACTTCCTCTTGGTCCTTGTGGCCAACTGTACTAACGAAGACTTCTCATGTTTGCTCCTCGTTAGATGAAAACTTTCCACCACCCTAGGATCTACATAACTATGGCTAGCCCCTGAATCAATTAAAATAAAAAGTGGTCGGTTGTTGATCATACCTTCCACTTCAATCATGTGCGATTGAAATTCTTCTTGCTTATTGTCCAGGGCTGTGTAGATCCTCGGCATTCTGCTGCCCATATCCTCCACTGTTTCAGCTTGCTGAACAATATGTATAGTTCTCGCTTTACCATTTTTATGGGGACAATCTCTGTACTTATGGTTTCCTTGACAACCCCAACACTGAATGGGTGTCTGTCTCTGTCTTTGTGCTCCCTCTTCACTCATTCTCAGCTCTCTAAACGATGGCTATCCCTGAAGACTGTTTCTAGAAAAGGAAGGCTTGTTTCCCTTCTGCCTCTATTCCTTCTTAAACTTACTCTGATCATTCCAAGCCTTCCGAAGGATAGGCCTTTATCCTTGCTGTTCATACAAGCATTTCACCCTTCTTATCGTTTCTTCCATGGTCTTAGGATCATCATATTGAATCTTGTCACTCATGGAGGGTGGCAGTCCACTCAGATATCTCTGAATCTTGACAGCCTCATCTTTGATGAATGGAACATACTTTAGTAGTTCTAGAAAAATTCGTTCATACTCATCAATAGTCATGTTTCCTAGCTTGAGTTCGAATAACTCCTTCATCTTTCTGTCATAATATCTTTTAGTCAGGTATTTATTCTTGAAATACCTTTTAAATTCCTTCCAAGTGACCTCTTTCTCTCTGATGTGCTGCACCTGCACAAACTGGTCCCACCACATGAATGCCTTTCCTTTCAATTGGTACATTGCAATTCTTCCTTCTGTATGAGCAGAATAATTTTGCAGTTGGAAGTATTTCTTCATGCCCAACAACCATGTCTCGGCATCTTCCTCCTTCTTATTTTCGATGTTTTCTAGTAGGGGACGGGCTTGAACCACTGTGTCTCCCTGTCATAATGTTTTTGGGCGCGACTAAGATGTCGGCTACCACTCCTCGACCTACTTCTTCTCCCATGGGTTCTGCGACTCTCCATCGTACTTGAGTCTCTTCCCTTCTCGAGTTTCTTCTCTATTCTTTCCAGTCTCTTCAAAAATTTTAAGTTTAATTCCCCTTGCCGATCCCTGACTTTCATGAGCTTTCGGCTATCAGCTCGGCGAGCCTTGGCCTCTCTTTGCAATCCTTCAATGATTTTCATTATGTGTCCTTCCTTATCCTTCTCTTTTCCATGCCCATTAGAGTTTGATCCTTCGACTCCCAGGTTAACATCTTTTCCTTCCCGTTCATCTTCTATTTCAGGGGTAATTTGCACTTTTCCCCACTCCATACTCGACGTTGATTAACTAGAGTTCTGGCCTTCGTTAAACTCTGCACACGCACTGTGCAATTGAATTCGAAGTTTGTTAGGCCATTAAACTTCATGAACAATCCACAACATTTATAACTAATACCAACAAGAACAAAAGACATTTCGATTCCAATGGGTTTTCTGAGCTCTCGTTTGGCTCTGCAATTTCAGGACTTTATTTTCTGGATTTTTCGAACTTTCATTTTCTGCATTTCGGAACAGGGACTCCACGCACAGGTTCACTTCTATCAGATAAAGGATGTGTCATCTTTCCTAATTTGACACAGGCTCTCTCCGCATCAACACTATAGCTCTTGGCTCAAAGGGTGTACAGGGTATACTCTTACAGAGGTTAAGTTGGACGTACTGTTCAGCAGATCGGGTTTGATGAAGGAGAAACCCCTATCACCGCTCAATTCAACAGTTTTTCACTACCATTACTACATAGTCCCACAGTTATGGTTTTGGGATTGTGTGACCAACAATTCCCGTAGGGGTCGACACAGACTCCACGACTCTGAACAGAGGTGTACTGACTCTTCAGAGCTTCATTTCTTGGTATTTCGAAACTTTCAGGACTTTGGGTTTCGAGGTTTCAGTACTGGAGAACTCCCGTTTCACTCTCCTTTCCAACCCTCGACTTCTGAAATTCCGATTTACCTTATTCTACGGGTCTTCAGCACCACTGTTTCCCTCTACCGTAGTGGTATGTGGTGCATTTCGAAGGATCCTCGTCACCTTCGGTGATATCATTAGGGTCCCACCACTCTCGCTTGTCTCCTCACTCGCCGGCACGTGGTACATCTCAATGTGTCCACGTGGTACATCTCCCCGATGGAAACTTCGGGTGTCGAGGTTTCGTGATCCCCGACGACATGAGTTCCTGTCTTCATGAACTCCCGATCTCCGATTTGCCGATGCACCTTTTGCCTTAGCCCCTCCTAGCTATGCCAAGGTCCATGTGACCGCCTCACATAAGACCACAGCCTTATATCCTTATCGGGGTTTTTCCCTATCGCGATTTCGACACTCACGATGTCGAACACTTACTTTACCGACCTCCGAACCCCGATATGCTGTTTCTCCGATACACTCGCATGGTTGACTATTCAACGGTCCCACACTCCATCGACGTTTTGGAGTTCACAATGTCGCGAATCCTAATACATGTGTTTTGGGACTTCTCGCCCACGAAAACCAGAAATGACGTGTCATCTGTCCACCTCTCTGACCCTGTGGCCCCCACACGGTTCTTTTGCCCATCAGGATATTGTGTTTCACGATTTCATGATTCCTGTCATAGTGATGTCGGGAATTCCAACACCCAAACCCCGATATGAAATTCCACGCATAAATCCAACGGCCCTTACGACTTGAATCCATGATCCTGACTAATTCGGGATTTCGTGTATCACGATTTCTGCACTCTTATGCAACTCCAAAGGGCTTAAGCCTTGTGCACATTCTCTAGATCTGATGGTTATGAGGGCTCGCCTTCCCTCCTGAACAGATCCTAAGGTTCTAACACCATTGGTGTAGAGACCTGTCTCCCTGTGGCCATAGACCACACCAACTGCGGTTTCACTCGCCGCTATACTTCACGAGCTTGTAAGCACGGTCAAGCAACTACTTGACACTTCGAAACAAACCAAGGTCTAAAATTGGTCCTCCAGACCCAATTTCCCTTCGCATTCTCTGTCCAAAGACCGCTCCACTAGCCCATCTAGGCTCAGTGTCGAAACCTTGGCTCTGATACCATACTGTAACACCCTTTTACACTCACTACCATGTAGGTGTTACAACGCAGAATAACACATTCTCATTCATTATAAATTGCATGCATAACACATTGGCTCTGATACCAAACTGTAGCGCACCCATTTCGCTACTAAGGCTTAATCGCTATAAGAAGAAGACTATATCACCACTTATACATAACTCATGCAGGCATTATATGTTCCACAAGCATTTAAGCAATTAAATACATTTAAAGCTCAGAGTAGCAAATCACTTATTGCTATAATTATCAATTGGTAGCATTTAACATTAAATTATACACATAGCGGAAATCATGATAACATATACAATAGAGTCATGCAAAATGTGATAAATACATAGTCAGATACTTATCTTTTAGCAGTGGTAGATTCCACCAACCAAGTGCAGGCCTTCCATGAACCTCCTAGCCTTAGACTGCACTGCTCATCAACTCAGTAGTGGGTCACCCCCTAGCTGGGACTAAGCTCCACCCTAAGGAAAGGAATCCTAGGCTAGGCTGAGGTTACAGGAAAACAACACAGGAAATCTGGAAGGATTCTTCCCAGGATGCCATCTTACGCCCACTACTACCAGAATCTCATTCCCCACATGCCTATTCTGCCCGGGAGTATACACCTTCCCAAGCACAGTCCAACGGTGCTAACCTCCCTCTCTGGGTCTCGACAACAGGCCGGATCAGGAAGTCTCAGAGCCTGAAGCTGGTGCTGGACACTCTCTGGAAGAAACCACTTCCCAACAAACTCTCTCACCTAGAAAGAGTTGCTCATAGGCCTGAAAACCTGCCTCTTCCAACCATAGTCACCTCCCTCACCTGGAGAGAGGTTACACACAGGTTCGGCATGAACTTACTCTGGCCAGTAAGCCACGCGCGGTCCAGTACTGCATAGCCACAATAGCCAATTGGGAAAACAAACACGCGCTTCCCAAACTGGTTCAACAATCACGGGTTAGTCTCACTGTTTTGGTTTTGGGATTGTACGAGGTGTGCAGAGATCCCACGCACAAGCTCCAACTGTTCAGACAGAGGATACACCGGCTATCTAAGAAATCAACACAGGCTTTTTGGCTTTCAGGGTTACACCAGGGTATTCTTGCAGAGGTCACCAGGCTTACGCTCAGGGCAGTTGGGTCAAATGGATGAGAGAGCCCCCCCCATGGTTCATCTCGGCTATTTTATTTACATGCACCATAGTTGACACTTGTCACCCTTGGAATTGCATGCGTTCCATCCGCATGCATCCCCTTTGCACGTTTTCCCCCTTGCCAGGAACTTAGGATAAACACAATTTCACATGTCTCTTTGGGATAATATTAAAATATTATTCCCAGGCTTAAGCCCCCTAGGCTTAGCCCCTAGGCTCAACACTTAGCCCCTTTCCCACCTTCCAGCCCCTAATTCCTTGCCCACTTTGTGGACGCTCAGTCCCCCTTCACTCATTCATCGTGGTCGATCTGCACCTGGCGGTGTTCATATTTTATTAATTGTTCTGCATGATTACATATACAACAGCAGGCTCCTGACCTTCAACACTTAGGCTCCCTGGCCTAACAAACACATAAGCCTCTAGCTTATAGGAACTTGGCTCACCAACCTATAAAACATAATTACAATTCCTTTCAGGACATAGTTTACTACGGGGCTCAGCCTTGGGGACACTACAATAACAGTGGAACTGAAATATGTTTGAAATCATACGGTAATAATGATTAGACATGGAAATTAAAAAAATCAACATGGGATTAGAGCTTTGTTGAGATTTGCCACTACACATGAAATTTGCCACTGCTCAGATATGCATTTGTGAAGCTCATTGATTAATTTATTGGAGGACGTTGAGATTAATTTTTTCGTAGATCATCTCGCCCTAATCTAGTGCACCTCTTAGTGGTCTCATATTGCAATTTGGTGAAAGTTGAAATTTCACCCCAAATTCACTATGACAGTTGTAGCAACATTTTATAAATCTCATTGAGCATTTATTGGATTGACTTGGGGAGAATTTTGACATAGATCAAATCACCTTGTTATATTTCATTCACTTCACTTCTCAGATTAATAATCCGTCAAATTTGAAATTTTAGGTTTTTCAGGCTTATTGACATTTTCCTAGACATTGAACCCTCTGTTTCATATTTTGTGATTTATTTTTTGTCAATATGGTGGATAGTATAAGAGTTGGAGGCAACAGTGGTGATGTCTCCTATAATGTATGATATCTCGAAATCAAATGGAACAACAAGCATCAAGACTCCAGGTTTGCATATTAGGTTTAATATTTTTATATTGCTGCATCTTAAGTGAATGATGTAATTAGGACAACAACGTTTTTTAGAGGTCTATTACTGCTGAGTACTTTTACTATCAGATGTGTAGTAACACTTGAATATTGTTGGTGCGATGATCATTATGTAAATTCTCACTGTCTAGTACTAATGATGCACTTGTTTTCAAACTGAATTGTTCTCTTCCCTAGCCTAGTAACTCTATGGACATTACAGTGACTCCTACCTCTTTGGGTAAGGTTAAATTCCATGGAGGTTACAATGGAGATGTTTTTTGTTCTTGTTCGGGTAGGATACCATGGAGGAATAATTGGTCACAACACTACAAAAGTGTTGTTCTTGTTTCTTGTTTCTATTCTTGTTCTTGTTCCGGGTAGGTCACAAGTGATAGCTTTGAGAGGGATCTATAGTGACGGTTGCAGGTGGCAACAGATTAGATGGTATCTGGTTTGAGACATGGAGCATACTGTCCAAACAAGGAGTTTTGTACATGAAAGTATACATCCATATACCGAAGGAGAAGAGGCTGAAGTTAGAACCTTCTGAAAAGAAGGGCACTTTTGTGGGATACAAAGTGTCTCATATGGATATTGATAGTGAGGAGCAGGAGGCTCCAAAGGATGATCGTACATATACATATAGTCTAGTTTTTCATCCTTCATACTATCATGAGGATTCAGTAGAGATAGTAGGGCCATTGGATCTACCTATAGATGTTTTAGTGACCAGGAAGAGGCCAACTTAGCTTCATGATACTTTGCAGGATGTAGAGGGGCATGCAAATCCCTGTGATAATTTCAGGAAGAGAAAATTACCTTAGAGATTATCAATTTAAATGGCATTGATCAGTCACATCATTGATTCCAAACCTTTCATTTATGAAGAGGAGAAGGTGGCTCCACTAGTGGTGAGGTAGGTGGCCCCACCAAGTACCAGATCAGAGGGAGCTAGAGTGCAGAAGGAGTCTTCCCTCAAGATCAAGTAGGGAGGAGCAACCTCCAAGGAAAAATCACAGAAGATCATACTTCAGAGGAAGTTAGCAAGTGCAGAGAGAGAATATGGATCTAGAGATTGCACTGACTCAGAGGGGGTCAAGTTTCAAAGAGAGCATGTGGACTCAGAGTGACCCTGATCTCAGAGAGAGTTAGTTGGCTTAGAGGGAGATTCAATCATTCATAGGGAGTTCCCCCTTAGTTTTAGGTGGGAGAGAGACATCTTCCAGGACTGATAGGTGTAATAAGGTGAGGAGTCCAGAAAGAAGCTTCAGAGGCAAGATGTCTCTAGGATATGTGAGACCTCCTGGGGGGATCCACTCGTTTCAGTAGGATTTGCTACAATGACAAAGGAGGCATCTAGTGAGGAGGATTAGGGTACAATTTTTTCCTCAGTCACAGGGGGAGCATACATTGAGGCAACAAGAAAATAGGTTTGAAAGGATTCCATGGTGGAAGAGTAGCAATCCATCACGAAGAATGATGTGTGGGAAATTAGTTCCGAGTGAGACCCGAGGAGAAGTATGTGGTGAGTTCCAAGTGAATATATAAGATCAAGCATGCAACATATGGAAACATCGAGAAGTAAAAAGTGATATTTGTGGCAAAAGGATTCCCTCAGAAAGAAGGAGTGTATTATGAGGAGACGTTTTTCTCCAGTCTCTAGGTGCACTTCCATCAAGACTATCATTGCTCTTACTTCAGTGATGGGTTGGAAATTACATCAGATGGTTGTGAAGACAACGTTCCTCAACGATGTGATTGAGGAGGAAGTGTACATATAGAAACCTCATGGCTTTTTGATACATGGGAAGTAATATCGTGTTTGCATATTGAAGGAAGCATTGTATGGAATCAAGTAGACACCCAGAGCATGGTACTCCTGGATTGATGGAAATTAATAAGTTTGGGATTCACTGAGAGTGATGCGGATCCAAAATTTTACTACAAGGTTGTAAATAGTGATCCGATGATCTTACTATTGCAAGAGGGAGTTGGCTTCAGAGTTCGAGGTGGAGGATCATGTCTAGATTTACTATTTCTTTGGATGAGAGGTGTGATAGAGATTTGATGAGATATTCCTCAGTAAGGGAATATTGATGTAGTTAGATATGATGGAAAACAATTCCATGGCTACACCTATGGAGACAAATTTGAATAATTTGAGTGATTCTGCTTCAGATTCATATTTGATGGATCCCATGATGTACGTGCAATGGATTGGATCCTTGATGCCCCTAGTTAACACCAAGCCATATATTTTCTTTTCAGAGAGCACCTTGAGTCAGTATTTGGTTGAAGCTAAGGAAGTTCCATTGGGTCACAGTGAAACTTGTGCGAAGGTACCAACATGGTAAAAATAGATATGGTTTGTCTCAGGTGGTGAAGTGAGGCTGTAGGGATATATAGATTCTGATTGGACAGAGAGTGTAGTAGACAGTTTGAGCAACTTGGGGTGCTTCTTCATCTTGGGATCAACCATGATATCTCGGTCTAGAAAGAAACAGGATTCTGTAGCTCTTAGTACAATAGAGACAAAGTATATCGCAACCAATATCACAAGTCGTGAAGCAGTGTGGCTTCATAAGGTTCTTGCAAGACTTCATCCGAGACATGGTGAAGAAGGGAGTGCTGAAGATTCAAAACATATCCATATATGAGCATATAACAAACATTCTCACCAAGATTTTTTCCAGAGATAAGTTTGTCTACTTAAGGACAAGCTGGGCGTAATGCAAAATGTTTCCCTTGCTAAGAGGGAGTGTTGATGTTTGAGCAACATCAGATAGACATTATACTAGGATTGGTCATGGTGATTTGACCAGTGGAGAATGGGACTGACATAGTCTTCGAAGGACATAAGAATAAAGGTGCTAATGGATCTCTAGGAGGCCGCATCAGACATACATTCACTCACAGGGGTGTACCTATGGTGAATGGACTAGGTGCAGTCTTCAAAGAACAAAATACTAGAGGTGCTAGTGTTCCTTTAGTGTGTGGTAGCATCGGGAAGACATTCACCCATAGGGGTGTACCTATGGTGAATGGCCCTGGTAAGCATCAATAAGACCTTCTCCTAGATTGGGATGCATACCAATGGATATAGGATACATTTATCACAAGGGCGTACTTGTGGTAAATGGGCCTAGGCGTAGTCGTTTCCTTGACCATGACGAGTGACATGGACTCGAGATGCTTGAGGTACTTTCCACATGTTAGATAACATGAGGATGACATTTAATCATAGGGGTGTACTTGTGGTGAATGGACCTGATGTGATATTTATCCTTAGTCATGGTGATTTGACAAGGATGGGTATAAGACCCGAGGTGCTAGACACAATTGTTTGGAGATGGATCATCAACATGGCTCACGAGAAACTTTTCTATGAAAGAAGAAATCCAAGAAGACAAGGAAATGTGAAGGAAACCATTGAAGAATAATCAAGAAAACAAAAGAATAAAATAGAAGACAAGAAGATCAAGTTGGCTCCATTTAAGCATTGAAGAAACAATTGTAAAAGTAACAAAAGAAATAAAATAAAGTTAAAGGACAAAAATGAGAAGTCGACCTGCCTATAAAATTAGGTGACTTGACTAGTATAAATAAAGGAAAGTTCATTTCAGTATTACACATCTCATATTCTCTCTTCTTCTAGTGTGCATTACCCAGTTGCTTCATGCTAGTTTCCAGTTGCAGTGTGTTGGAAGCAGGCTAAGGCGGAAGGAAAGGCTATTTTGGGAAGAAAGGCATGCACGAGGAATGTGACAACTGGAAGGAAGAGCAGCACATGCGCATGCATGGAAGACATAACGAAGTTAGGGTTAGGGTTTTTGTAATACATTGTAATGATTGATGAGCCAGAAACGTATAAATATAAATACCTAGATATCATATCGGGGGATCTAGAGTCGGGTATAGAGAGAGGAGAGGTAGTAATAGTAGTACTCTGAAGAGACGCCGGAAGGAAAGAGTTCTATTTTGATAACTGGTTGTAATGCTTTTGTCATAAGACCCCATTTTGTAAGCTATTGAGATGTAGAAGGTCAAGAGGGTAGATCTTGAGGGTTAGATCACAGGATGAGGAGCCTGGTGTGATCTAGTTCGCCTCATAATAGATCTCGACCTGACCGAGGATGAGTTGTAAAGCACGCGACGCTGTAGTTTTGGAACTACCATAATAGAAGAGCTTGAGAGACAGATCTTTGTGGACGTAGCCCAGGGGGGGTGAACCACGATAAAACTTGTGTTATGTGATGAATGCTTGTGTCTCTTTTATTGTTTATAAGTAGATTTAGCATGATGAATGAATGAGATAATGAGTTGATTATATTACATGCATAATTGGGAATGACAATATATTGCTTTAATGAGTTAAAAAGAATTCTCAGTGCACACTTCTCAGATCTCCATTCAATCTTTGACTGCAAACACATGAGTATTGTAGTCACCCATTAAGACTATCTCAGGTGAGACTGTGCAATGCACTCTGTGCACTGCATTTCCTTCTGGGTTACTGTTGGGCCTATGATATGACTGATTTCATGACATTAATTAGATCATTTTTTTCGAATGTGTATATGCGTTTTCATGTTTTGAAGAAATTTTTGAAGAGCTTTTGTGTCAAAACTTTACGATCCACACCAGGTATGCATAATTCATGTTTTGAAATGATTTTGAGTTTAAATCAATATATTTTTATGATCCCAAGAGACTAATTCATGTTTTGTATGTCACAGGGAAAAATCATAGCTTGTTTTTGCTTCCGACACTCCATCTTCCACTCAATCCGGTACTCCATCCGACACTCCGTCCGACACTCCGTCCTGCACTAAAAATGATGGGAGATTTGGCGGTTATGGTATTGGCGACCAATGATGGGCGAATCAGAGACATGGGTTTTTGTCGTGCTCATGGCCTCCAGCTACTGAACTCTTGACAAATCGATTTGGGTTGTTATGTTGGGCGATTATTGTTGGCATATTTATTATGGGCAGAAAGAAGGCAGATTATTTGTTTTTCATTGATGGCAAGCTCAACCCAACGATGATGAAAAAGATAAAGTGGCAAGACCAGCAGCGCAACGATGATCGCATAGCAAGATCAGAAGCATAAACTCCAGGAGTCAAGGAAGCAACTCACGACAGAAACTCGCGATATGCGAGATCAAAAAAAGATTTGGACCGTCGAATCATCAAGATTGTGGACCGTTGATCTGACTCCATTTCGGAGTTTCGGATACCGAGAGTTGGAGGTGTCAAGGACACTCACGACAAGAATGATGAAATCACGAAATGTGAAACCATGACATTTTGGAGTTTCAGATACCGGGAGTTGAAGGTGTCAAGGACACTCATGACAAGAATGATGAAATCATGAATTGCAAAACCATGACATTTTGGAGTTTCAGATACCGGGAGTTGGAGGTGTCAAGGACACTCAAGACAAGAATGATGAAATCGCAAAATGCAAGACCAAGACATTTTGGAGTTTTGGATACCGGGAGTTGGAGGTGTCAAGGACACTCACGACAAGAATGATTAAATTTCAAAATGCAAAACCACGACATTTCAGAGTTTCGGATACTGGAAGTTGAAGGTGTCAAGGACACTCATGACAAGAATGATGAAATCGTGAAATGCGAAACCATGACATTTCGGAGTTTCGGATACCGGGAGTTGGAGGTGTCAAGGACACTCATGACAAGAATGATAAAATCGCGAAATGTGAAACCATGACTTAATCTGAGTCGTTGATCAAAGGGAGATCGTGGATCGTTGATCAGGCATGATGAAGGCCCGTGAAGTTGCGAAATCACGATAAGATCTTGACCGTTGATCCAAGAGGGACATGTGGTGAGGGATTAACATTTCGTTGACTGGAAAGTCAAAGGAATGAAATGCTCTAACCTTTCAACTCACGATATGTGAAATCGCGATAAGGACTAGCCCATGGTCATAGACAAGGTCACATTGTCAAAGGCTGGAGGAAGGAGCTAGCATGAAGCTAAGCTCCATTTTGGGGATCGCGACTTGGAGTGTCGAGACACTTCATCATAGGAATGCCAAAATGTCGAAATGCGAAATGGTGAAATAAACGCGAGACACTGTGCTTGTAATCCAACAGTGTTGGATACTTGGAAATCTGATCAAAGGGCTACTATTTCTCTTCACGATTAATTGTTCAGTTACAATTCAGTTAGCAGAACCGAATCATGGCTTTTGGACGGTTGGCGTTTTAGTTGATGAAGCATTATTGTTCTAGGGATTTGAGGGGTGACTGAAGTGGTGGTAGTGTATAAAAGAAACACGCAGTGACTGTGTGTGGTTGGTTGTTCTGAATGAAAAATGAGTTGAACTGTAAGAAAGGGAAAATTACAGTATGTGCAGTGCGAGATAAGACTCAGATATGAGTAACAGATGAGGAATAGACAAAAGCAAGAGCAGAATTGCAGAACAACTTGAAGCAGAGCAGAATTGCAGAACAAATAGAAGCATAAAAGAATTGCAGGACAAAAGAGAAGAGGTAAGAATTGAAACACCTGCGTTGTTGGTTATTCAATCATTTTACTTATAATCAGGGAGGTAGGGTGGAGCTAGGGAGGACTGTTGTCCTCTGATATTCAAGTTGGTGCTTGAATGTTGGAACTTGTATCTTCCATCTAGTTGTAGCTAGAAAAATAGGGTGGCAGGGTGGTGCTTGGGAAAACACAGAGTTTTCTGTATGCAAGTTGGTGCTTGTATAAGTGGAAGTAGGTGCTTCCATCCAGTCGGTGCTGGAACACTCAGGGAGTTGGTGCTTCCTTCTAGTCGGTGCTAGAGAAACCAGAGAGTTGGTGCTCTCAACAAGTTGGAGCTTGTAAAACAGAGGTATTAGCCTCACTTTGAGTTGGTTCTCAAACATAGATGATGTACAAAACTTAAAAGACTGCCTATCATTTCGAAGAAGAAGATGTTTTCTCCCTTTATGGGTTTCCTCGTGAAAATCTATCTTTGTGTATATCTTATGTGTGATTAATGATCATTATTTATGTTGTTCATATGATGTATAATATTGATGTCACTTGATTAAATATTAAAAATGGTTTAATAGACTTAATATTGTTTAAGCACAGTAACAACTGATTCACCCCCCCTCTTAGTTGTCTTAGTAATTTCAACAATTGATATCAGAGCCAGTTCCTTTTATCTAAAGGTAGATATGTAAGCTTAAACATGACAAGTCATGAAGGGACTTCAGCCACTAAGCCTCCTCTGTTTGATGGAACAAATTTTGCCTTCTGGAAGGTTAGAATGAGAACATACGTAATGGCCTTAGGTGCTGATGTTTGGGATGTAGTAGAGACTGGATACATAAAACTTGTTGTGCTAGCTTCCAAGGATGATAAGTTAGAATTTAGATTTAATGCTAAGGGATTGAATGCTATCTTGAATGGAATTGCAAAAGCTGAGTTTGTAAAGGTGATTCATCTTCAAACTGCCAAAGAAATGTGGGATAAACTTATTAGCAGCTATGAAGGAAATGAGAAAGTAAAAGATGCCAAACTTCAAACATTTAGGTTGAAGTTTGAACAACTAAAGATGAATGAAGATGAAACA
>ML792056.1:136412-154732 GCA_009831015.1 Picea engelmannii
AGGATTAACCTCCATTCTAAATCAACAAAGAAACCCAAAGTTGAAAGCTGGCTTGGGGTATGAAGAAGGATCAAGTAGTGATCATCCAAGTAATACAGAACCTATCAAGTTTGTCAAATCCTCAAACATTGACAACAGTCACTATGCAGAAACAAATAAAGAGAATCAACCACCAAGAAGGAATGAAAGAAAAAGTACCATAACCGAATATGTAGATCAGAGAGATTATCGGCATGAAATAAATCGACCTCCTCAAAGAAGACAGACTTTTTCAAGGTACAAAGGTTTTTTCTACTCTAATTTTGGTCACAAACCTATAAACTGTTCTTTAAGATTTAGATATGAACAATCAAGATATTCAATGAATAACCATCTTCCACAACAAAGATCGAGACAACCAAGCAACAAACAATCTCAGACTATAAATCATGCGATGGCTGGGAAAAGGACACAGGTTAAGCATAACAATAGTTATGAGCATAACAATCACTATGATTGTCTATTTAGTGAACCAAAATGTTACATCTGCCAAAATTATGGACATAAGTTGCAAATTGTCGATTAACAAATTACAAGCCAGATTTGATCCCCACTGCTAAAAATGTCAAATTTTGGAAGAAGAAAGTAGATGACAAGTGTGGACTAGTGTTATTAGCCCAAAAACAAAAGAATTCCTGGTATATTGACAGTGTATGTTCCAAACATATGACTGGAGACAAAAGTAAGTTTCTAACTTTAAGTGAAAACAAATAAGGGAATGTAACTTTTGGAAATGATGCACCAGGAAAAATAAAAGGTAAAGGAATGGTAAGCCTGAATAATGGCAAAGGAAAAGCTCAAGATGTGTTGTTTGTAGATGGTCTGAAACATAATCTACCAAGTGTTAGTCAAGTTTGTGACAAAGGATGTGAAGTTGTTTTTACTTCTAAAGACTGTAAAATAAAGTCTTTGAGTTCAAGACAACTGGTTGCAAAAGGGATAAGAATAGAAAACAATGTCTATGTGTTAAAAGAAGAAAAATAAGAATGCCACTTAAGCAAATATGATGAAAGTTGGCTGTGGCATAGGAGACTTGGACACCTAAATTTTGATCATATAATCAAGCTCAGAAACAATGGGGTAGTAAAAGATCTTCTGAAGATATCAAAGCCATACGACTTTGTTTGTAAACCTTGCCAGATAGGAAAACTTACTCGCACTTAGTTCAAATCTAAAATCTTTCCTTCAACAGAAAAACCTCTCCAGTTAGTACATATGGATTTATGTGGACCATCAAGGAAAGAAGGTACAGGAAAATAAAATTATTTTATGTTGATTATTGATGATTATTTTAGACTAACATGGGTTGCCTTTTTGAAGGAAAAATCTGAAGCATTTGAAAAATTCAAAGTGTTTAAGGCTCTGACTGAGAATCAAACAGGAAAAAGATTAAAAGCAGTAAGGTCTGATAGAGGAGGAGAGTTTAGTTCATGGAACTTCAAAGAGTTCTGTGATAAACATGGGATCAAAAGAGAGTACACAATTCCAAGGACTCCACAGAAAAATGGAGTTGTTGAGAGGCAGAATAGATCAGTACACCAAATGGCAAGATTAATGATGAACGAAAGGAACATACCTCAGACATATTGGGTGGAAGCAATTCATACAACTGCTCATATCCTTAACAAAGCTCATCTCAGGCCACACAGTGACAAGACTCCTTATGAACTATGGTTTGGAAGACCTGCTTCGATCAAGCATTTTAAAGTCTTTGGCAACAAATGTTATATCAAGAAAAATGATGAAAATATTGGCAAATATGATGACAGGGATGATGAAGGTATTTTCTTGGGTTATGCTACAAATAGTAAAGGATATAGATGTTACAATAAGAGATTGCATAAATTGGTTGATTGTATAGACAGAAAAGTTGATGAAGAAATCCCGGTCAGAAATGTAAACAGTGTTGATCCAAGCACAAAAGATATAGTTGAATACGAAGATGAACAGGTCCAAGGATCAGAAAGAGAAGAATCCGAATAATATGAAGATACAAATACTATAATTGACACAAATCAGCAGAAAGAAGCAAAATCATCTCTCAGAATTGTTAGAAAGAATCATCCTGAAAATCAGATAATTGGAGATATAAATAAAGGAGTTTGGACAAGAAGGAAATTGATTAAAGACTCAGAACAATATCATGTTGCTTTTTTTTATCTATGACTGAACCTAAAATTTTTGATGAAGCCAACCATCATGATGATTGGATTAGAGCTATGAATGAAGAGCTTGATCAGATTGAGAAGAACAATACTTGGGAGCTGGTCTCTAGACCTGAAGATAAGAATGTAATAGGTTCCAAATGGGTGTTCAAGAATACAATGAATGAAAAATGACAAGTTGTTAGAAATAAAGCCAGATTGGTCTGTAAAAGGTATGCACAAGTTGAAGGTCAGGACTTTGATGAAAATTTTGTACCAGTGGCAAGATTGGAAGCCATCATAATGTTTCTTGCTTATTCATGTCATAAGAACTTTAAAGTTTATCAAATGGATGTTAAGTCAACTTTTCTTAATAGAGATCTAGAGAAAGAAGTATATATGGAGCAACCTGAAGGATTCTCATTGACATATAATCTTAATTATGTTTGCAAGCTGAAGAAGGCCTTATATGGATTGAAACAAGCACCATGAGCTTGGTATTATAGACTGGACAAATTTTTACAAGACAAAGGGTTCAAGAAAGGTACTGTTGACAACAATATCTACATTAAGTCTGAAGGTGATAGTTTACTAGTTGTTTTGGTTTATGTAGATGATATTATTTTTGGCTGTACTAATGAATCATCTATCCAGTGGTTTGCTAACTCTATGCAAACAGAATTTGAGATGTCCATGATAGGAGAACTGTCATACTTTCTTGGTTTACAAGTAAATCAGAGTTCCACAGGAATATTTATCTCTCAAGAAAAATATTTGAAAGAGATGTTGAAGAAATTTTAGATGGAGGATTCCTCTCCTGTTAGTACACCTATGGTGGTTGGTTGCAAGCTCAGTAAAGATGATATTTCACCTGATGTTGATAAAATGACATATCGCTCTATGATAGGCAGTCTTTTGTACATCACAACTTCCCATCCTGATATAATGAAAGCTGTTGGAATGGTAGGTCGCTATCAGTCTTCTCCTAAACAAAGTCATCTACTAGCGGTAACAAGGATATTCAAGTACTTGAAGGGCACAATGAATTATGGTCTGTGGTATCCTAGAAATCAGAACTTCCAGTTAACTGCTTATTCAGATGCCGATTGGGCAAACTGTGTTGATGAGAGAAAAAGCACCACTGGAGGACATTCTTCTTGGGTGACTCATTAGTAGCATGGCTTAGTAAAAAGCAAGGATCCATTTCATTATCAACTACAGAGGCAAAATACATTGCTTCTGCTACTTGCTGCACACAAATTTTATGGATGATACAAACTCTTTCAGATTTGAAGGTAACTTACACTGATCCCATTCCACTTCACTGTGATAACACCAGTGCCATCAGTCTCTCTAAGAATCCTGTACTTCATTCAAAATATAAGCACATACCAATAAAATACCATTTTCTCAGAGAACAAGTTACAAATAGAATTGTTCAAATGAATTATATTCCTTCCACATGAAAGATAGCTGATATCTTTACTAAATCATTAGCAACAACCCCTTTTGGATATCTTCGTCAAAAGTTGGTGGTTATAACTTATTTCATCTAATATGTTCACCTGATTAGGGGGAGTACTTATTGAATATTTGTTGTATTTCTAAGTTGCTCATAGTTGACAGGGGAAGTATGTACTGCAACAGCTCAGGGGGAGCGTGTTACTTCTTTGACATTGATGTCAAAGGGGGGGAAAGTGTAATGGTAAGGATGCTATGAGTAGTGTCTTCAAGGTTTCCATCAATGCCAAAAGGGGGAGATTGTTGGCATATTTATTATGGGCATACAGAAGGCAGAGTATTTGTTTATCATTGATGGCAAGCTTAGCCCGACGATGATGAACAAGAGAAAGTGGCAAGACCATCAGTGAAATGATGATCACATGGCAAGATCAGAAGTGTAAACTCCATGAGTCAAGGAAGCAACTCATGGCAGAAACTCACGATATGCGAGATCACGAAAATATTTGGACTGTCGAATCATCAAGATCGTGGACCATTGATCTAACTCCATTTCAGAGTTTCGGATACCGGGAGTTGGAGGTGTCAAGGAAACTTACGACAAGAATGATGAAATCGCAAAATGTGAAACCACGACATTTCAGAGTTTCGGATACCGAGAGTTGGAGGTGTCAAGGACACTCACGACAAGAATGATGAAATCGCGAAATGCGAAACCACGACATTTTGGAGTTTTGAATACTGGGAGTTGGAGGTGTCAAGGACACTCATGACAAGAATGATGAAATCATGAAATGCGAAACCACGACATTTCAGAGTTTTAGATACCGGGAGTTGGAGGTGTCAAGGATACTCACGATAAGAATGATGAAATCTTGAAATGCGAAACCACGACATTTCGGAGTTTCGGATACCGGGAGTTGGAGGTGTCAAGGACACTCACGTCAAGAATGATGAAATCGCGAAATGCGAAACCACGACATTTCGGAGTTTCAGATACCGGGAGTTGGAGGTGTCAAGGACACTCACGACAAGAATGATGAAATTGCTAAACGTGAAACCACGACTTAATCTGAGTCGTTGATCAAAGGGAGATTGTGGACCATTGATCAGGCATGACGAATGCCAATGAAGTTGCAAAATCACGATAAGATCTTGACTGTTGATCCAAGAGGGACATGTGGTGAGGGATTAACATTTCGCTGACTGGAAAGTCAAAGGAATGAAATGCTCTAACCTTTCAACTCGTGATATGTGAAATCGCGATAAGGACTGGCCCATGGTCATAGACAAGGTCACATCGTCAAAGGCTGGAGGAAGGAACTAGCATGAAGCTAAGCTCCATTTCGGGGATCGCGACTTGGAGTGTCGAGACACTTCATCACAAGAATGCTGAAATGCCGAAATGCGAAATGGAAAAATCAACGCGAGACCCTGTTCTTGTAATCCAACGGTGTTGGATACTTGGAAATATGATCGAAGGGCTACTGTTGCTCTTCACGATTAATTGTTTAGTTACGATTCAGTTAGCAGAACCGAATCATGGTTCTTGGATGGTTGGCATTTCAGTTGCTGAAGCGTTGTTGTTCTAGGGATTTGAGGGGTAACTGAAGTGGTGGTAGTGTATAAAATAAACACGCAGTGACTGTGTGTGGTTGGTTGTTTTGAATGAAAAATGAGTTGAGCTGTAAGAAAGGGAAAATTACAGTATGTGCAGTGTGAGACTGACATTATGTGCAGTGTGATATAAGACTCAGAGATGAGTAACAGATGAGAAATAGATAGAAGCAAGAGCATAATAGCAGAACAACTTGAAGCAGAGCAGAATTGCAGAACAGATAGAAGCATAGAAGAATTATAGGACAAAAGAGAAGAGGTAAGAATTGAAACATCTACATTGTTGGTTATTCAATCATTTTACTTATAATCAGAGAGGTAGGGTGGAGCTAGGGAGGGCTGTTGTCCTTTGTTATTCAATTTGGTGCTTGAATATTGGAAGTTTTATCTTCCATCTAGTTGTAGCTAGAAAAATAGGGTGGCAGGGTGGTTCTTGGGAAAACACAGAGTTTTCTGTATGCAAGTTGGTGCTTGTGTAAGTGGAAGTAGGTGCTTCCATCTAGTCGGTGCTGGAACACTCAGGGATTTGGTGCTTCCTTCTAGTCGGTGCTAGAGAAACCAGAGAGTTGGTGCTCTCAACAAGTTGGAGCTTGTAAAACAAAGGTAGTAGCCTCACTTTGAGTTGGTGCTCAAACATAGATGATGTACATAACTTAAAAGACTTCCTATCATTTCGAAGAAGAAGAGGTTTTCTCCCTTTATGGGTTTCCTCGTGAAAATCTGTCTCTGTGTATATCTTATGTGTGATTAATGCTCATTATTTATGTTGTTCATATGATGTATAATATTGATGTCACTTGATGAAAGATTAAAAATGGTTTAATAGACTTAATATTGTTTAAGCACAGTAACAACTGATTCACTCCCCCTCTCAGTTGTCTTAGTAATTTCAACAATTATTGGCTCACCTCATTTTGACAGTTAGGGCATATTAAATGCAATTTACTATTTTTAGAAGAGGATCGACCCTCCAGTGGTCGACTTCTCAGTTTGTAAAGCTTATAAATTCCACCTCAGTGGTTAGACAATAGTGAAGAAGTTCAGGAATAGAGAGTTAGAGAGAAAGACAATTTTTAACTCTCTTTTGCTTTGCCAGACTGTGTAAAACCTGCGTTTATAGTTTTAATGGTGAATTCGCTTTGTTGAAGTTCGTGGTGTCCATTTGAAGAGTGACCACGACTTGCTGGGGGGCCCACCAGTAGTCTGGGTAACTATTCTATGAGTTTGTTTGTGAATTACATAGCATAGATGTCTTTTTATTTCTTTTCCTATACATGATTGTCATTTTTCTTTCTCACTGTATAAATTGCTGTTATGGCTTAATTGTTTTAGTTTCCTTTTGCAGGTTATTATGAAGGATCTTATTGATATGTAATGAATTTTTAATTAGTAGAAGCAAGCTTGCAAGCTTAGACACTAGCCCCATGTGTGATTAGATGGTAGATTAGACTTTCTTTATGCTGAAACAGAGTTTAAAATAGAGTTTAAAACATAGTTTAAAATCAAGTTTAAAATAGAGTTTAAAACAGAGTTTTAGAACATAATTTTAATTCATGCTTTCTTTGACAGAGCTTCGGTGGATGGATAGTATTAATTATAGTTTTCATTTTTAGATTGCTTATTCAATTACTGTTTAGTTTTTGCTTAACTAGTTGTTAATTAATTTGCTCATTTGTTTACTTGTCATATGCTAGAATACTGTTTAATTTATGTTTATGAGTATTTCTTCTTTTTGCAATTTGAATTATTAAATAGAACTAGTTTAGCTTACTTCATGCAATTTCCTTTTATAGATTTAGGTTCCAATTTCAATTCAAAGTTGATTATTGAATTTAGATTTCAGTTATGAATCTTAGTATGAATTTTCTTAATTAATACAGAATGCAATTGAATTTCATAGATTAGAAGATAGTTTTCTTGCTTTCATAGATTAGAAGATAGTTTTCTTGCTTTCATAGCTTAGGAGATAGTTTTCTTGCTTTTGTAGGATACATAGTCTTTTGCTTTGGTAGATTAAAGGATAGTTTGCTGATCATAGGTTAAATATTAGTTGTTAATTCTTCTTGCTTTCAATTCAGTAGATTTCCTTTTGTAAATTAGAAGTAGTTGTGAAGTTTAAATTCAAGAATAGAGTTCACTTGTTTCTTAGCTTAATTAGCTGCTTATTGATTAGTTTACTTGCTGTAGAAGTCAGCCTAGATTAGTTAGTTGTTTACTTGCTTTAATAGGTTAGTTTCTTGCTTTCATAGGATAGTTACTTATTGAATTTAAGTAGGCTAGTTGAAGTAGTTTGCTGATTGCTATTTGCTTATTAGATAAAAAGTTTGCTTTTGCTTATTGTTATGCTTAAATAGTTTGCTTTCGCTTATTGCTATGAATTAGTTTGCTTTAAGTAGGGTTTTCATTTGTTTTCTTAGAACTATCCATTGATCCTTTTTCCAAAGGTTACTTAGGGTACATAGTTTGACTTTCTTAGTAGGGTTTGATCATTAGTAGTCTTTGCTTGAATAGATTAGCCCTTAGATAGCCACTTTCTTAGTTAGGCTATACTACTACCAATCCTTCTACCTTGGCATATATATTGCTACAAATCTAAGTTTACTTACCCCGGGTTGACAATTTAATTGATGGTTTTTAGTGTGTTTTTAGTGCATATAGAACACCCATCATTTTTGGCACCGTTGCTGGGGAGTTGTCTCAAGGTAGGAAATAGTTAGGAATTAGATCATTTTCAAACCTTAGCATTAGATTGGTGGTGGGGAAACCTTAAGACGAGAGGTAGGAACCTATGCATCTGCTATTGCAGGCTCCCCCAAACCCAATGGTAGTTTTTCTTTTTGCTTTTGTTTTAATTTCATGAATAGACCTAGAGACCCAAAAGTAGATACCTTAAATCTAAATCATATATTTCAACCAAGGTTCCTTCCAACCTTTTTGAGGGAAGGAATGTTCCACTCATAAACTTCGCAGGACGATACCGAAAAACAATATTTAGCTCAACCCAAAGAGCTAAATTTGTCTCTGAAGAGACTAAGATAGGGAGGACTATATAACATAAAATTGAAGCATCAATAATAGTAGGACAGGAGGCAAGACCACTCAAGCCTTCCACAGAACCAAACAATACAACCTTTGTTTTCTTACCACCATCAGGAGATCCTAACTTTGTGGCCATCATCTTTGTGTGAACCAATTTTTATCAAATGGCAAGATGAACTTAGAAGCAACCATTAGCCCGATGGAACTTTCTCAAATCCTAGTAGTAGCCGAGATTTCTTCTTTTCAAGAAGAACATATTTTGGCAGAAGCCAAAAGTATATCTACCTCTCCGGAAATATTAGAAGAATCAAGGTCCTATGAGATAAAAAAATATTTTCCTTACCAAACCACGAAGGAAGATGAAAAATTATGGACTACATCTAGTGGAGAGTAATCATTAAGACCCGAGATTGAGGAGTTCTCAACATCCATCTCAACAGATCCTTTATGTACTTCACAAATCAATCATCCAGAAGAAGAGGATATGCATAGAATGATGAAAGAGAACATAGAAATTACTATTGATGAACATCAAGATTACATTGAAATTTGGTTTCAAGAGGTCATCATGCCACAATACTATTCTCTTCTTCAACACCTTCTGATGCCAAAACAAGTAGGTTGGTTGGTTCTTCATATCCAGGTAATCATTGCAGTAACTTTTTTATATGTGGATATGAGTATGTTTCTTATCTTGCTTCGCACATGGTTACATTGGAAAAGTTCTTACACTTGAATACAAATTTTCCTTTCTTTTTAGGCAGGGTAGGATAATAAATAAAAGCTGCGTGTTGTTAGTTTAGCTTAAAGTATAATGCAGCCTCATTTTACATTTTATTTTAATAAAATAACTATGATATACATGTTCCAGTGACTTGATCTCATTGATATCATTAGTTTTTGATATTTTAGAGTGTGGTTTTGATAAGCAATTCTAGATATTTCTGTAGGTATTTATCTTACTAGGAGTAGACAGTTCAAGGAGATATAAAAGAAGGATTTTTCTTCAAAACATTGTTACACTTGAACCTTGTTGTTTTCTAAGCATCAAATGAATATTGACTTGCTGTAATTAGCCATATTTTTGCAAATATGTTCATCTTCTTGCTCTTAAGGCATTCTAAAAAGCAGTTTCTCTTGAAAATATTCACCACTATATAAGGAAGTGATACCGTAACCATCAAGCTTAGAGGTCTCTCGTACAGTTTTCCCAAGAAACCTGAGTAAGTGAGTAAAGTATCTTTATTAAAGAGTAACAAGGAGGTTTGATTAGCGGTTAGTCATGGAAACATCACAATAACTTACAAAAGAAGAAAGTGAGTTGAGCCTAGAGATACATTTTTGTTCTTTCTCAATGGTACCATCCACTACACACTAAATAAATTGATTATATCATATCTTTAGATAGGCCACGTCCACTTAAGTAACCCTTACATCAGGACAATCACCAAGGAATATAACGGAAAGTCATCCTCTAACATAAATACCATCCCAATTGAAAAAAAGAGAAAGAAAAAGCTGTTTTTAGAGCTGTCCCCCCATCTTCTTGCATAAAGAAATCTTATTCTAAAATCTTAAAAGATGGAGGGCCAGTTTCTGAGGGTGTAAGAGGCTAACCTGCCGGGATACTGAACAGGTCTGCTGGCAGTGGGTACCGGCCTGTGGTATGACTAGGTAAACCCGTTGGAGTACTGAACATGATTGCTAGCAACGAGGAATTCTACCTAGCGAGGATGGTAATCTGACAAAAAATAAAATAATAAATTTAAACCTGTCCCGATGTATGACATTACTTGTAGACAAAGCTGACATGAAGTATGTATGGTTAAGCTAAGGTTAATGAACTCCATAAAATTTCCATTGGGAACTAACTCTGAGACTATCTTGAAAATCTCTTGTCTACCTCTTCTTATCTATATATAGGATCTCTTATCCTATAGGCGGGGCCATCTTCTAACTGCTCATCAGACCAATCTGTGAAATTTATTTCTACACTTAACAAGCTATAAATCTTCGGCTATTGGTAGAATTGACTGGTTTCCTATATTTTTGATTGTGAGGTGTCACAATACTTAGGTGTGGGGGAGGGGTTCATGAGTTGACAAATGATAACATTGCCTAGAAGAAGTAAAATCTTTGTAAAAATTTATGTGTGTTGTTTTCATGATACAGGTTATTACATCAACAATCATTTTATTTCTTCGAAATGATAATTCCATGTGTGTTATAAACTATTGTACATTTCCTTAACAAACCACTTAACTAGTTTATTGTTGTTATAGACTATTCATTACAGAGTTATGATTACATGCCTTATAGACTGCGAGATAGAGGAATGGATTGTGTGAGCACGATGGAAAATAAATAAATAATGGAACACTCTTAGCCCACCTCTGCTCTTATTCATTGTGTTCATGATCTCTGAGGGATCAATTGCCTCAGCCACAAAGCTCCCAAGAGTTGGAGACCGCTGGTTTAAACACCACTGGTTTAAACACCACTAGTTTCCAAGAGCAAGCTATAACAAGGTTTTCAAACCTAAAATTTATAACATCTCTGGAGATAAGGGATACTCCAAAAAGTGGATAAAAGAGGATCTAATCAACCCTCTAATAGTCATCACCAGATTTATTACATGTGAAGGTAGATATTTCATCTTTAAAGCCTGTCACTTTCAATTATTATCTCACTTTCAGTTCAATAAGCCATTAAATTTCTCATTTTACTTATTAAAGAGTCTTCAGAGGATGTCTTCCCGAGTGAGGAAGAATGCAACCAATCCCCATAACATCCTATTTCACCACGACCTTATTAAACTACTTGTCTTAGACGAGTTGGAGAAAACATGGGATGAGTTCATTTACCAATTTGCAAACCCTCATCTTACAATCATGACTAGCAAGAAGAATCTTGATCTAGGTACTGCTACTCCACCCAAACCCTCATGCTCAAGCTATTCCTTTACCAGACCAAAAGTCCAAGAAACTTGTTGATACCCTTGCAGCCTCATCGAGAAAGAAGACCAAGAAGCCTATTTCTAATCCCCCTCTAAAAATAGTAAAGACCAAGAAGCCTATTGCTAATTCATGGCACGAGGATGTGCCATATCTTCGATCTAGGGGGAGTTTCCCGAGCTAAAAAAAATGCTAATCACTGCCCATTTGTATAGCAAACCCATGAGAAGAGGAAGTAGGATTTCTGTCAAAATTCTGTCATACTGTCTTTTTACAATGTCTTGGGATATTATATCAACAATTGTTTGTATTGGTATGATAAATTATATACTGCTAACATCATTGTGTGTGTTATACTATTACTGTGCATTTTTATGTTTATGCTATAGAAGAATTCGTATCCTTAACTACTCTTTGTGACAAATACAGAGCGATAACAACTGCTAAATACTTACTGCCATCTGTATTACAAGCTTATGAAAAGAGAAACAATTGTTTGAATTATTATAGATCGATGAAAGGAAATACAAATTCTTCTGTTCACCATGCCTACTAGTACAAACCAAGCCTTTTGTTAGTATCTTTCAGTTCTGTCAGTCACCAGTGATCAAATTTACTCTTTCATGTGATTGATAGGGTTATTAGGTCAAATTGTTATATTTTTAAAATAAAATTATCAAATAAAATTTGACATCTCTTGGTTGTAAAATGGTCATTAGTGTGTCTAGGTGTCATTACTACTCCCTCCACTTATCCAAGGTCATAAATTTTCATCATGGTCATGTCATCATTCCTTGTCATAAATTTTCAAATGAATGTCTTGGTCAAAGTTCTACTTCAAAATTGGTTTCTGAATTAAGGAAGATGAATTTGACAAAAGTGAAAGATGTTTTTTTTCAATCATAGATCAATAAACAAAAACCTCCTTCATTTTATGCACAGGTGTTATTATTTGAGATAAATTCTCCAAATACAGTCGCTATAGGAGGGTTCCTACACATTTGGACAACTTGACTTCAAGTCAGTTTTTCAGAGGTTTGGAGAAGGAATTTGCAGTGCTTGATGGTTCCATTGTGTAGCCGACATCATACAATTTCCAACCATACCACTTTCAGCCCAAAAATCCTCTGGGAAGGCCTCCAAAAACCCTCTCAAAGACCACATTGCGTTTATGCTGAGAGCACGTTGTGTTTCTGTAATTTGTGAGTAACCAAATTCAAGTTTGGATTATGAACAAATGGGAAATTATTTTTGAAACCCAGAGGAGGTTTATGTTAATAAAATACCCCAAAACAACAACCTCTCTTAGTTTTTGAATATACATTATGGTTTGGGATATATTCAATTCTCTTAGAAGCCTAGTTTTTCAGAAAATAAAACTCTGTTTTTCCTGTTTTAGTAATGTTTTATTTTCATGTTTTCCTAACAACCGGAAGTGAATTTTTGAAAACCAAGAGAGGTTTTTATCAAGGACATATTCAAAAACAAAAAACTCTCTTAGTTTTTACATAGGATTTATTGTCTTGTAGTTACAGATGTCACTTTGATACCTATGTTCCACAAGTTCGCCAAGCCAAAATTGTTGCGCTTCTGGGAAATCACTTTTGGAACTAATTTTATAGAGGTAGAATTGCTGTTTTGCATGGTTTGAAGGATCAAGGGTATAATATAAATCTCAAGGCTTGCTCACATGTCATCAACAGTCTCCAAAAAATTTAAACCCTCCAGTTCAAACTTAGATAGCATGAAACACTGAGTCGTCATTTACGCCATGATAACGTTGTCCTATAAGCCAAGATGAATTCTCTATAGCGTTTGGTTGATGATATGACTACCACCAATAATAGTCTCTGGATGCAATTGAAACATCACAAAATTCCCAAGACAAATCCCCTAGGCAAGAGGGGGAAGCTTCTAAATCTAATCCACCCCCTCCTTCGCAAGTTTAGTCATGAAGGGCAATTTCTTTTTGTTTGCAGTGGGACCTACAAAATCTTAGGTGTGGGGGTAATTTTGGGCTTGTGATATGATTGATTTCATGACATTAATTAGATCCTTTTTCCCGAATGTGTATATGTGTTTTCATGTTTTGAAGAAGTTTTTGAAGAGCTTTTGTGTCAAAACGCTATGATCCACACTAGGGATGCATAATTCGTGTTTTGCAATGATTTTGAGTTTAAATCAATGTCTTTTTATGATCCCAAGAGACTAATTCATGTTTTGTATGTCACAGGAAAAAATCGCAGCTTGTTTTTTCTTCCGACACTCAGTCTGACACTCCATCCGACACTCAGTCCGATACTCCATCCGACACTTTGTCCTACACAAAAACAATGGGTGATTTGGCGATTATGGTATTGGCGACCAATGATGGGCGAATCAGAGACATGGGTTTTGCTCGTGCTTGTGGCCTCCAACTACTGAACTCTTGACAACTTGATTTGGGTTGTTCTGTTGGGCGATTATTGGCTCGCCTCATTTCGGGAGTTAGGGCATATTAAATGCAATTTACTATTTTTAGAAGAGGATCGAACCTCTAGTGGTCGACCTATTAGTTTGTAAAGCTTATAAATACCACCTCATTGGTCAGACAATAGTGAAGAAGTTCATAAATAGAGAGTTAGAGAGAAAGACAATTTTTAACTCTGTTTTGCTTTGCCAGACTGTGTAAAACCTACGTTTTTAGTTTTAATGGTGAATTCTCTTTGTTGAAGTTCGTAGTGTGCATTTGAAGAGTGACCACGACTTGCTAGGGGGCCCACCAACAATGTGGGTAACTATTCTATGAGTTTGTTTGTGAATTACATAGAATATATGTCTTGTTATTTCTTTTCCTATACATGATTGCCCTTTTGCTTTCTCACTGTATAAATTGCTGTTATAGATTAATTGTTTTAGTTTCCTTTTGCAGGTTATTATGAAGGATATTGTTGATATGTAATGAATTTTTGTTAGTATAAGCAAGCTTGCAAGCTTAGATACTAACCCCGTGTGTGATTAGATGGTAGATTAGACTTTCTTTATGCTGAAACCGAGTTTAAAATCAAGTTTGAAATAGAGTTTAAAACAAAGTCTTAGAACATAATTTTAATTCATGCTTTCTTTGACAGAGCTTCGGTGGATGAATAGTATTAATTAAAGTTTTCCTTTTTAGATTGATTATTCAATTACTATTTAGTTTTTGCTTAACTAGTTGTTAATTAATTTGCTCATTTGTTTACTTGTCATATGCTAGAATAATGTTTAATTTCTGTTTATGAGTATTTCTTCTTTTTGCAATTTGAATTATTAAATAGAACTAGTTTAGCTTACTTCATGCAATTTCCTTTTCTAGTTTTAGGTTGCAATTTCAATTCAAAGTTGATTATTGAATTTAGATTTCAGTTATGAATCTTAGAATGAATTTGCTTAATTAATATAGAATGCAATTGAATTTCATAGATTAGAAGATAGTTTTCTTGCTTTCATAGATTAAAAGATAGTTTTCTTGCTTTCATAGCTTAGGAGATAGTTTTCTTGCTTTTGTAGGATAGATAGTCTTTTGCTTTGGTAGATTAAAGGATAGTTTGCTTATCATAGGTTAAATATTAGTTGTTGATTCTTCTTGCTTTCGATTCAGTAGATTTCCTTTTGTAAATTAGAAGTAGTCATGAACTTTAAATTCAAGAATAGAGTTCACTTGTTTCTTAGCTTAATTAGTTGCTTATTGATTTGTTTACTTGCTGTAGAAGTCATCCTAGGTTAGTTAGTTGTTTACTTACTTTAATAGGTTAGTTTCTTGCTTGTCTATTTTCTTGCTTTCATAGGATAGTTACTTATTGAATTTAAGTAGGCTAGTTGAAGTAGGTTGCTGATTGCTATTTGCTTATTAGATGAAACGTTTGCTTTTGTTTATTGTTATGCTTAAATAGTTTGCTTTTGCTTATTGTTATGAATTATTTTTCTTTAAGTAGGGTTTTCATTTGTTTTCTTAGAACTATCCATCGATCCTTTGTCCAAAGGTTACTCAGGGTAGATAGTTTGAGTTTCTTAGTAGGGTTTGATCATTAGTAGTCTTTGCTTGAATAGATTATCCCTTAGATAGCCACTTCCTTAGTTAGGCTATACTACTACCAGTCCTTCTACTTTGGCATATATATTGCTACAACTCTAAGTTTACTTACCCCAGGTTGAAAATTTAATTGAGGGTTTTTAGTGCATATAGAACAACCATCAGTTACCAGGAGGGTTGATAATTTTAGAGGCTTTGTTGGACCCCCAGTAGATTGAACCTGGGTCAATCATGTTAAAAGTATAACCGAGAAACCTAAACCAACAAATGGTTCCATTGCCGGTTGGAACAGTATAGGATTGAGTAGATGGGATTTGTTAAAAGAGGGTAAGATCTACGGAAGGAGGGTCAAAAGGAATACTGAATCTGTTAAGGTCCTATCCCACAGATAGGTAGATCAATGTATTCGGATGTAATAAAGGTAAATATTAATAAGGCCTTTCAATAAAATAGAATAAGGCGGATGTAAGAAGACCTAATAGAAGCTTCCGTTTCTAGAAGGATCTTCCTCTAGATGCTTCTCTTAATAGACATATTTAGTATAAATAAGGGTCAAGGGTATGAAAACCCTAGCTTGGAGATTATTGTAATAGAGAACTGCTCGACTGGAGGTTGCCCCCTCGAAGAGGCCTGTGAACATTTCTTTCTGAATCAAAGTGATATTTCATTTGATGTTCTTATATTATTTCTGTGTTATTGTGGAGATTATGCTGGTTATATTACTGTTATTCTTCCATTTCTAGCATTTTATTTCTGTTCTGCGTATTTATTATATCTGGTATCTTGCAAGTGGTATCAGAGCACTTTCCTTGGCAGAAATTGTGGGAATTTTTTTTCCAGCGTAGAGACGTATTCCGACGTCTTTAAGCCACATAGATCTATCATTACGCGCATAAACCCGTGGTTGAGGGATTCATACACACAGGAAATACAAGTGGTTCTTAAGCGCACATCTGTTGGCCACCCTTGTAACCCTTGTTGGTACCCCTTTGAGTGGTAGTGCATCAGACAACACCTGTGTACGAATCAACCTAGATTTTCTGAAGCCCTCTTTAGATAAACCTATCGGCCACCAGACTACTATAGTGTCATCGAGAACAACACTCGGGAATATACTCTCTAGTACCTAGGTAGTCGGGTAGTACGGCTAAGGGTACGGTCTATCCTCCTTAGTTAGTGCCCTGAGATATTGGGCCGAGTACTACTATTGGACCCCGCACATATATCAAAGAGCTATAGCACAGGGAAAACCCTTGTCTGTAGAACCCTTGAATACCTAACCCTTGGGGGATAGAAACATAAACAATATAAAACTGACCAGATCTATTGACACACAACTATTTTCGGGTTGCCAAGTAAATACACATTTCTTTCTGGTTAAGAATTTGGGGATTTCATCACTGCAGTATTCTCCAGATCGGAGTATAACTCCGCTGGGGTAGTAAAAAAAAAAAAAAAACAAAAAAAAACGAGTCTAGAAATTTTTTCACCATTATTTGAGACCTATTCCATTGGATTCATCCCTTCGCCCTTATCATAGTCATCCATATCATTTTTCCGCAAAATTTTTTTTTGGCCCCGCCCGCCCCTTTTCAGTTCACCCATCCTTATGGCCCATACCCGTAGCCAAGAACTAGAGTCTCGCTTCAACACCTTGCAATCTAGTTTCCTAGAGACCCAAAAAGAAGTGAAACAACTCGGTGCTACTATTGCCTCCTGAGATACATCCATCAATACAACCATAAATGCATCCATGTAGTCCGCAATGGAGGAAGTCAAACAAGAACTGACCACCCAGCTTGAATCTGTCTTTGCATCACTCTGCACCAAACTAAAGATACCTACCAATGACCTTTTTTCTGATGCACATCCAAAGACTGAAGGTGAAACTTCCTCCCATTCCCATACCTTTCATCCCCATAACTTTCAACGTGACATACACCTTCTGCGGGTGGATGTAACCAAATTTGATGGCTCGGACCCCACTAGGTGGGTCACTCAAATGGAACATTATTTCTCTCTATACGGAATTACAGATGACTTGGCCAAACTCCGGTATGGTGTTCTCCATCTAGATCAAGAACGCTGGCAATGGTGGCAATGGAGAAAAAATTCCCGTCAAGGGTATATTGCTTGGACCCAATTTGTGACTGAGCTTTATGAACGCTTTGACATTGACACCAACCATTTGGGCCATTTGACAAAATTGAAACAATCAGGAACAATCGAATACTTCATAGCTGCATTTGAGCGCCTGGATTTTCGAATAGAGGGCATGACTGATGCTTTCTTTCGAGAGTGTTTTATTAGTGGCCTTAAGGAGGAGATTCGGGCCCATGTCCTCATGGCTCGACCTTCGAGTTGGGTGGAGGATACTAAAAAAGCTAAAGAATCACAACAAGTTGTATCCTCTCAAACCCGTAAACCTTCCTTTATCCCTTGCCCTAAACCCATAAATTCCACTACTCCCTCCGCCCCATTAAAGATCCAAAAATTGACCAGGGCTGAAATGGATGAATGCCAACTCAAAGGCTTTTGTTATAATTGTGATGAAAAATAATTCCCGGGCCAAAAATGTAAGGAACAAAATCTTTTTATGGCCATCTCTGAGGATATTTCGGAAGAGGATGTTGAAACTCCCATTGTGCCTGAGTCCCCTGAAATGATAGACATAACCCCTCCCTCTTACCCTCCTGAAGTAGAACCGATCATTTCCCTCATTGCTCTCACTGGCTTCTCCGCCCCCCAAACCCTCAAGTTAATTGGTTACATCAAGCATCGGAAGGTCATCATTCTAGTTGATAGTGGAATTACCCATAATTTTATTCATCGCCGCATTGCCCAAGAAACCCATTGCTAGATCCATGCCGTTAACAATTTCCAAATTATGATTGCCAATGGTGGTTCCATGAAATGTGGAGGGTGCTGTGAAAATGTGCGTCTCCAAATCGGTGACTACCACCTCAAATCCCATATGTTTGCTATCGACATGGGCGGTTGTGACATTGTGTTGGG
>ML792056.1:154782-190819 GCA_009831015.1 Picea engelmannii
AAATGTGGAGGGTGCTGTGAAAATGTGCGTCTCCAAATCGGTGACTACCACCTCAAATCCCATATGTTTGCTATCGACATGGGCGGTTGTGACATTGTGTTGGGTGCAGACTGGCTAAGGACCTTGGGTCCCATTCTCATGGATTTTAAGGACTTTACCATGCAATTCGACTAGGAAGGCCACCAATATAAATTCCAAGGCATCACTGCTGGTTCACTTGATGTCATTAGTTCCCATCGCATGGAAAAACTGCTAAAAAAAGGTCATTCTGGTGTCATTGCCCAACTCCATGCCATACAAGAAATAGAGACACCCCCGGTGTCGCAAGACCTCCAAGCCCTCCTTTATAAACATAAAATGGTATTTTCCACTCCCCAAGAACTCCCTCCTTCCCACGGTGTTCATGACCATTCCATTCCCCTTGTACCAGGAAGCCTTCCTCCCAATATCCGTCCATATCGCCACCCCTTTTCACAAAAAAATGAAATTGAGAAAATGGTCCAGGAACTCCTTACTGCAGGCATTATCCATCCTAGTACGAGCCCTTACTCTTCTCCGGTAGTCATGGTCCTGAAGAAATAAGGTTCTTGGAGAATGTGTCCTGACTTTCGTGCCCTCAACAAACTGACCATTAAAGATAAATTTCCCATTCCTGTCATTGATGACCTCCTGGATGAATTGAGTGGAGCCCAATTCTTTACCAAACTTGATCTTCGCTCAGGCTGTCACCAGAAACGTATGAAAGAGGCAGACATCCCTAAGACAACCTTTCAAACTCATTAGGGCCACTATGAGTTTTTGGTCATGCCCTTCGGCCTGTGCAACGCCCCCTCCACCTTCCAAAGCCTCATGAATCATGTCTTCCGTCCCTTTCTCCGTCATTTTGTCTTAGTTTTCTTTGATGATATCCTCATCTATAGAAAAACCTGGACAAACCATCTTACTCATGTGGATCAAGTTCTCCATCTACTCTCTCAGCACTAAATTTTCTTGAAACAGTCTAAATGTGCTTTTGGTGCCTCTGAAGTAGAATACTTGGGTCATCTGGTGGGCAAGGATGGCATCAGAGTGGACCTAAAAAATATTGAAGCTATGCAATACTAGCCACACCCAAAGAATCTCAAAATCTTGCGTGGATTTTTGGGCCTAACAAGGTATTATCGCAAGTTTGTTAAGAACTACAGAAAGATTGCAACACCTCTCACTGCTCTCCTAAAAAAGAACTCTTTCACTTGGAATCCAGTAGCTGAGCAAGATTTTCAAACCTTGAAGATGGCCATGTGCACCACCACTCCGGTTCTGGACCTTCCTGATTTCACAAAGACCTTTTTGTTGGAATGTGATGCCTCAGGGAAAGGAATCGGCACTGTCCTTATGCAAGAGGGTTGACCTTTGGCCTTCACCAGTAAGCAACTGTCTGAAAAGAATCTAGAAAAACCCATTTATGAAAAGGAAATGTTGGCTATTCTGCATGTTGTTGATCTATGGCACCCTTATCTCTTGGGGCAACGCTTCCAAATTAATACCGACCATCAAAGCCTCAAGTACTTTCTAGAACAACGCATTTCCTCCCAGGAGCAACAAAAATGGGTAACTAAGCTCTTTGGATATGATTATGAGATCACTTACAAGAAGGGCAAAGACAATGTCGTGGTGGATGCACTATCCTGGAAATATGAAGAAGAAGGATCCCTTTTTTCTCTTTCCTTCATTGTACCTGATTGGCTCCAAGCTATGCGCCAGGAATGGCTTCAAGATCCAAAAAGTTCGGATCTGTTCCAGCAATTGTAGACCAAGGCTACGACTCCCCCAGGGTACTCTTGGCTCTAGGATGAGCTTCGATAGAAAGGCCATTTGTATTTAAGTAAACAATCCAAGCTTAAATCCACGATACTTTTTGAGCTTCATGCTACACCCACAGCCGGGCACTCAGGGTTCACCAAAACATATTACCGGGTCAAACGTTCTTTTTTCTGGGATGGTATGAAACATGACATCTGTACTTTTGTCATTGAATGTGATGTGTGCCAGCACAACAAGGGAGAAACAGTCAAATCTCCGGGCACACTACAACCGCTTCCGATTCCCCTTGCTATTTGGAAGGATATCTCTATGGAATTTATTACCGGATTACCCAAATCAGGGAATAAATCAGTCATAATGGTGGTTGTGGATCGCCTTTCCAAGTATTCTCATTTCTGTGCTTTTCACCACCCATTTACTGCATCCACGGTGGCTCAAATTTTCATGGATCAGGTCTTCAAGCTTCATGGCATGCCACACTCTATTGTTTTTGATCGTGACCCAACTTTCACAAGCAATTTTTGGCAAGAACTATTTAAGCTACAAGGCACCCAATTGCATCTCGGCTCATCTTATCATCCTCAGATGGATGGTCAAACATAAGTTGTCAACAAGTGTTTGGAAACATATCTGAGGTGCTTTGCCTCTGAAAAACAACACCAGTGGGCTCAATGGTTGCCCCTAGCCGAATGGTGGTACAACACTTCATACCATACAACCACTTGCATGACTTCTTTTGAAGCGGTATATGGACAGAAGCCAACTTCAGTTCTCTCATACTTACCGGGTACCTCAAAGGTCCAGGCGATTGACCAAACACTTACAATCCGAGAAGATATTCTTTGTACTCTTAAAGAGAACTTGGTCATGGCACGTAATCGCATGAAGTAGCAAGCAGATCAAGGTCGCTCTGAACGTCAATTTGCAGAAGGTGATCAAGTGTTTCTGTGACTGCAACCATATAAGCAAACTTTCCTTCAGGCCGAGCATTGTCAGAAGTTAGTGCCCAAATTTTATGGTCCTTATACAATTCTCAAGCATGTGGGACAAGTCGCATATCAGTTAGCTCTGCCCAGTCAGTTGAAGCTACATCTTGTTTTTCATGTTTCATGTTTAAAGAAGGTGATTGGAACCAGGTGCCAAATTCAAACCAACCTTCCAGAGTTAGCCGAAGAAGGATCCATTTAGCTACAACCGGAAGCAGTTTTGGACCAGTGTGAGCGTCGCCTACGTCAGAGAACCATCAAGGAAGTGCTAGTCCAGTGGAAAGATACGACTCCAGCAGATTCCACTTGGGAACCAACTACCATTATGCAACAGTTTCCACATCTCAAGCCTTGAAGACAACATTGTTTTTAAAGGGGCAGACATGTTAAGGTCCTAACCCGCACATAGGTAGATCAATGTATTCAGATGTAATAAAGGTCAATATTAATAAGGCCTTTCAATAAAATAGAATAAGGCAGATGTAAGAAGACCTAATAGAAGCTTCCGCTTCTAGAAGGATCTTCCTCTAGATGCTTCTCTTAATAGACATATTTAGTATAAATAAGGGTTGAGGGTATGAAAACCCTAGCTTGGAGATTATTGTAACAGAGCGTTGCTCGACTGGAGGTTGCCCCATCAAAGAGGCCTGTGAACATTTCTTTCTGAATCAAAGTGCTATTTCAGTTGATGTTCTTATATTATTTCTGTGTTATTGTGGAGATTATGCTGGTTATATTACTGTTATTCTGCCATTTCTAGCATTTTATTTCCATTCTGCGTATTTATTATATCTGGTATCTTGCAGAATCAGATGAAAAAAAGGTGAGAAGAATGCACCACTATAAGGGGATGTTGAGACCATGGAATCCCACAAAAGTAGAGATCGAAAGATGGCTGAAGACAAAGGAGTTTGAGTTTGCGTATTAAGATAACATAAACCCTAGAGTAACACCGTGCAAATATCTTGAGAGGAATGTGTTTACTGATCTGTATGAAGTATTTTTCTGTGATTTTCCACAATTATTGCAGGAGTGGACATTGAGGTTGAAGGATAACTACACAACAAACTAGATCTAACAATTAGAGTGGACCTCAATTTAGATTGAGCAGTTAAAGCAGGTGAATAAAAAATTATTTCGCGCAGTAGATATTTGGCTCGACAGTATTGTAGCAGGATTTATAACAGAATTTGCAGTAGATACTGCAAAATTGTACAACACATAAGAGCAAGAGTTTCTATGATGGCCTCGAGGAAGGTATATTCAATCGCTGTATACTTCTATTAATATATTTCTCTATAACAAAGGTGTAATGACAATGGAATCAGACAACTAAACTTCCCTACGTTCATGGGGGAAGGGGGGAAGCACTGATAGAAAGAGGAGAAATGGAAGGAGAAGTGGATAAAGGCAAGAAGGAAGAAGCCTTGGACCCAATCATGATGGATGATGACTAGATCAAACGGATCATGGTGACAACTGGAAAGACGCGCAATGGAGTACCCTACCAATGCAAGGTAAACACAAAGAAGAAAGACGTAGCCATGAGGGAAGGCTTAGTGACATAGACCCCTTAACCCGTAGGTCAAAATCTGCACTGGATATTTCAATTTCGGCCCCTTAGAGCTCGACTGGCTCTACTATTTCCGTTTCAGAAAATTATCAACACCCACAACCAATCTTGAGGAAATTTCCCATTTTCTTTTCGGAATACCAGATTTCGTGATTTCGCAAATCCCATGGTCGAGTATCTCACCTCTCCGACCTCCGAAACCTGAAATACTAATCACCCAACCTTTTCTTACCATCTATTTCAGCTTTTTTGGGGCTTGAGTGGACGACCAACACACGCCCCTCTTTCCTTATGATTTCCCGGTTCCCAAAATTCCTCTCCTTTTTGAGTTTTTCAATCTTTCGGGATTTTCCCCGAAGTTGACTTTTCCTATGACCTTCGTCACATGTGTCCTCCAACAAGTAGTTAGAACCCTGCTTTTCAACGTTTTTCTTATTGCGATTTCGGAAGTTGCAATAATGCACAACTCTATCTCTCGACTCCTAGAGTCTCGAAACCTGAATTACCTAAATCCCGAAATCTCCTTTGAGTTATATCGCATTTTGTAATTTTGGGATTTTTCTTTCACTATGTCTCATCCTCTTATCAACAGGATTCCCGGTATACCAAATCCTAAAATGCTGAAACACCAATGTTCCGCTTCCAAGGAGATCAACGACTGTGATCTTCCCTTTTGATCCAACGGCTAGCGCAATTTTGCGTACCGGGAGTTCAAAAAGCTAGGCTCTCGAACTCTTTGTCTTCTCCACCTTCCAGAACTCAAAATTCCGAAATGCTGAAATAATTTCCTCTCTCGGGATTTCGCGAGTCTTGTCGAGAGGTTCCCAAGCTTTCCAAGTGTCCCCTCGAGCTGTACTTTACTCCTAATGTGGACTCCTACCACCTGTCACCTTTTCCGGTTTTTGGGTTTCTAACCACTTTTCGACAGCCCCTTCTTATTTCAGACTTTCGGGTATCGGGAGTTCAAAACTCTCGACCCAAACCTTATGTCATCATGATCCCTGAATTCCCAAACCCTGATTTGCTGAAATGCCGAAACGCTTTTCCCCTATTCCTTCGTGTTTCGCAACTTTGGAGATTATGATGTGGAGTGCCCTACTCCATTTCAACGGGAATGCCGAAAACCCGATTTCTGAAATTTCGACAACCACTTTGTCGCGACCTCCAATTTCAGACATTTCTCCATACTGGGTCCTGATCTCTTGTTCTCGGGACTTTTGAAACCCCGAACTTTGAAGTTCTGAAATTCAAACTTACTACCCCTTGCTTCCACACATGAAAACTCGTTTCGTGTTTCGGGAACTCAACCAGCCTAGGTTTTGGCTCACACTTCGGATTCTCGAACCCCAACTTCCCGAAATGATCTGACGGCTCTGATGGAGTGAGATCAACGAATATCATTGATTTTGGATACCAAATGGATGGTTTCATCCTGACCCTTATCCACCTTGTAGCTTCTATAGATCCTATGGTTCTCGCTGTTTTGAGAGTTCTCCTCGGAGAATTCCGGCCGTCCAATTTCTTCTCAAAGAACCTTTTGCCTGAATCAAACCTGTGATCCTTCTCTTGAACTTGGTCTCTACATGAGGACCAAAGCTCCCTGCCTTCTCTTAAATACTTTGAAGGTGCTAGCCTTCCTGAGCTTTCCTTATAACTTCGAGTCCCTTGGAAATGACTCCTGCATGCACTCCTTGGGACAATTTATCAAATACGCCTAAGTATTTGAATTTCTTGACTCTGTGCCACTCTGCAACAACAATCCTTCACCCTTTCCACCTTAGTTAAGTACTTCTAAGGCTTCGGCTAGCCTATTCACACCTTGCACGACTTTTGTTCCTGACTTGCACTTCTGCTGGAATGAGAATAACGGTATCCCTCCTGAGCTTTCAGAGATGAACTCTGAACCCCATCAATGCACTCCTTGCGGATGCTTCACTGCACTCCTTGCAGGAACTTTTACTCAAGAAGAGAAACAATTGAAACTCATTCCCTTAATCTCTTTCTCTCTCTTAGACTTCAGACATTTAACATGAAATCATACATACATAGCTTAACAAAAAATGCACAACAGAAAGAGTAAAATAACCATAAGCATAGCATTCAACATGTACACACATAAAGCATTACAACACCATGAGTCTGAATTCAAAGCTTCATATATTAATTTCAGAACTTCTGTACATGGGTTCTTCTCTACACAACTCTCTACTCTCCTCTATGCTTTCAATAGTTGATTCCTCCTACAATGATACAAGGTGAGGGTGTCTATAGTCGTTTTCCCTCCAGCTCCTAAAACTGTTAAATCTAAAATTTAAAACTACCTACTTTCAATTACTACACATAAATGCCTTCACATCCTACAAATGAGAGCGAATCGTTCAAGATTTTTTTACAATATGTAAGTACACCTCTTAACTTATTACATTTATGTCTATGCATTCAAACTTTCAAAAAAATTTCAAAACAATTTTGACATGTGCCAAAATGCGCTGGCGTTTGTCCCACGCTCACTTGCTGCTGGCGATGCTCTTGCATCATACTCCCTCGCTTGAAATTTTCATGGACTCTTGTTCATGATCTCTTGCATGGTTTGTCCATGCTTCTGAATTTTTGGTTCATTCTCCCAGCTGGCATCTTCAATTGGATGTCCCTTCCACTTGACCAAGTATTCAAAATACTCTTTTCTCCTAGTCCTCTTGCTGACTCTTTTTTCAAGTATACTTTCCATCTGTGGCCTTTTAGCTACAAGCATTTGTTTAGTCCACTGAAACTCTGTATGTTCACTGTCTTCTCCTTCTTCTTCAGCTTTGTAAGGGTACAAATCTGAGAAGTTGAATATCGACAAAATTCCGATCCCATCGGGTAATTCAATCTCATATGCATTCGCCCCAAATTTTCTTATGATCTTGCATGGTCCAATCTTTTTCATTTTCAGTTTGTTATATGTTCCCCTTGGGAACCTTTATTTCCTCAGATGCGCAAGAATCATATCGCCAACTTCAAATTGAATTTCTCTCTTGTGTTGATCTGCTCTGCGTTTATACTCTTGGCTCGAGTTTTTCAGTTGTTCCTTCACTTGGCTGTGAAGTTCTTTCATTTCTTCCGCAAAATCCTCTGCACTAGCACTCCTAGTTTCATTCTGTTCTGAATGTTTCAACTCAGAAAATCCCCTGGGTTGCATTCCATAAACAATCTAAAATGGACTCTACCCTATGCTTCTATTGGGTGAATCATTGTAAGCAAATTCCACCTGTGGCAGAATGTGATCCCACTGACTGTGGTGTTTAGTCACTAGGCTCCTTAGAAAATCTCCTAAGCTCCTGTTTACCACTTCTGTTTGTCCATCCATTTGAGGATGATATGCTAAGATAAATGACAAATTTGTCTCCAGCTTCTTCCATAAAGTCCTCCAGAAATGTCCCACGAACTTGGTATCTCGATCAGACACGATACTCCTTGGTAAGCTGTGAAGTCTGACGACTTCTTTGAAAACAGATTCGTAATGTGAGTTGCATCACTGGTTTTCTGACATGGTATAAAATGTGCCATTTTAGAAAATCTGTCTACCACCACAAATATTGAATCAAACTCTCTTTGTGTCCTTGACAACCCCAATATAAAATCCATGCTCACTGCATCCCACGACCTCTCAGGTATGGGTAATGGCTGGTATAGTCCTGTATTCTGTCTTTTTCCCTTTGACTGTTGACAAATCCTGCATCTGTCCACAAATATTTTGACATAGGTCCTCATCTCTGGCAAAAAATATGAGCTATTCAATTTCGAGAACGTTTTATCATGACCGAAATGTCCAACCAATCCTCCACTGTGTTTTTCTTTCAACAGGTTCTCCCTCATGGAGCATTTTGGAATACATAGTTGATTGCCTCTTAATAATAATCCATCTTGGATCATATATTCAGTCCATTGACTTCTGTCCCTGAGAATTGGATTCTCAGATGCCTCTTTGAAATCTGGATCATCTCTATACATGTCCTTGAGGTTATCAAAGCCCAGTGTTTTGACTTTGAACTCCTTCATAAGCAAACTTTTCCTGCTCAAAGCATCATCAACTTTGTTAGCAGTTCTAGAAATATGTTTAATTACAAAAGTAAAATTTTGCATATATTCGACCCATTTAACATGTCTTTGGTTGAACTTCTTTTGTTGAGTCATGAATTGCAAAGCATGATTGTCACTGTACAAGACAAACTCTTTAGGAACCAAATAATGTCTCCACTTCTTCAGTGCCTGTATGACCACATAGAATTCCTTATCATACGTGGAGTACTTCATTTTCACATCATTCAGTTTCTCACTGAAGTATGTGATTGGTCTATTGTCTTGGCTCAAGACCGCTCCAATTGCAAACCCACTTGCGTCACACTTGACCTGAAACGTCTTGTTGAAATCTGGAAACACCAAAATTGGTTGTTCCGTGATCTTCCTTTTCAACAGATTAAATCTTTTCTCAGCTTCTTCTATCCAATGAAAAGACTTACGTCTTTTCTTCACTGTGTCCATCATCGGTGCGCTAATTCCATTGAAATTTCTAATAAATTTCCTATAGAAACTAGCCAATCCATGAAAGCTCCGAACTTCAAATATACTCTTCGGCGATGGTCAATTCTGAATCACCTCCACTTTATCTGGATCCATTTTCAACTTATATGCAGAGATAACAAACCCCAAATAAATGAGTTCTGTTCTCATGAATGATGATTTCTTCATGTTTATCAGCAACTCCTCTTGCTGTAATCTCTTCATCACTGTAGACAAATGCTTCAAGTGCTCTGTTTCTGTTCTACTAAAAATCAATATATCATTAAGATATACAATGACAAATTTCCCGATGAACTCCTTTAGGACTTCGTTCATCAACATCATGAGAGTACTTGGTGCGTTTGTTAAGCCAAATGGCATAACAAGCCATTCATACAGTCCCTCATTGGTCTTGAAGGCTGTCTTCCACTCATCACCTTCTCTCATGCAAATTTGATGATAACCACTTTTCAAATCAATATTTGAAATTTTTTTTGCTCCACTTAAGCAATCCATCAAATGATCCATCCTAGGAAATGGAAATCTATACCTGATGGTAATCTTATTAATTGCCCTCGAGTCTGTACACATCCTCCAACCTCCATCTTTCTTTGGGCTGAGCACTGTCGGAACAACACATGGACTCAAGCTTTCTCTAACCAATCCTTTGTCCATTAAGTCATGGAATTGTCTTTTGACCTCTTCATTCTCTTGCGACGTCAATCTATACGCTGCTTTGTTTGGCAAACTAGCTCCAGGTATGAGATCAATATGATGACTTGTACTCCTGATCGGTGGTAACGAACAAGGCAATTCGTCCACTACTATGTCAGCAAACTCCTCCAACAACTTCCAGATTTCTTCTGGTAAATCATCTACTCTTGTACTGGTTAAAACAATTCTAGGCTTCCTGACCACAATGAATTGTGTATCTTCTTTCTTCTTAACCTTTGTAAGAAGTTCCTTCCCACTCATGAGAAGTACAGTGTTGCTTACCTCAGGTTTTACTTCTTTGTCCTTAATCAACAACAACATGTGAGTTTTCCCATTCTTCTCCAGGGTGTATGTGTTATTTCTCCCATCATGAATCACATTCCTGTCATATTTCCACAGTCTACCCAGCAATAGATGACAAACATCCATGGGAATGACATCACATAGTATTTCATCCTTATATCCTCCTATTTTAAATTCAACTAAACATTGTTTAGTGACATTTACCTGGTATCCTTTTTGTAGCCACAAAAATTTGTATGGGCTTGGATGTTCAATAGTCTCCAGCTCCAACTTTTCTACCATCTCTGTAGAAACGAGATTGTCTGTGCTACCACTATCCACGATGACTTTGCATGCCCTATCTTTGGTATTTCAAGCAGTCCGAAAAAGTCTGTTCCTTTGGACTGGATTCTCCACCTCCTTTTCTGGCATTAAGAGAACTTTCCTCATCATCAATGATCTTTCGCCTTCAGCATATTCTGCCTCAACATTCTGTCTTTGCACTTCAACAATGTGAGTTTCACCTCCCTCTTTCTTCCTGTCTGGACATTCATAAGATTTATGTCCATTTTTTCCGCAGGTAAAGCATTTTATTTCTCCGCCTCTGCCTCTTCCTCTTCCTTTGGTTTGAGGAAAAGTATTTGTATCAACATACTGTCCTCTCTGTGAGCTTCCACCTCTCTCAGGTTGAGGATGAGGTTTCTTCCATTCTTCTTTAGGTTTCTGATTCTGTCTTGTGCAATTGTTTTGCCTTTGTTTTGACTTTTGCCTCTGCCTCTCTGAGCTTGCTTGCGACTCAGCTTCTCTTCATATTTCAGAGCCATCTGATAAGCATCCTTCACATTCTGAAGGCTCATCATGCTCATCTCATCTTGAATGTCATATCATAGACCATTCATGTACCTGGCAATCTTTTCATCATCTCTTTCCTGATGACCTGCTCTGATGTTTATCTTGTAGAACTCCTCAGTGTATTCTTTCACTGAACCCAACTTTTGTCTCAAATTCTGCATTCTCCGAAACAGAGTAATTTGATAATCTTTGGGTATGAATTTTTCCTTCATCTTTGCAACCATTCTATCCCAACTCTTGATTTTCTGCTTGCCCTTACAACGTCTGTCAGCTTGTAGTTCATCCCACCACAATGCTACAGGTCCTTTAAGTCTTGTGATAGCATGTTTGAACTTCTTGTCTTCCTCGACATATTCATAGTCAAAATACTTATCCAGAGCTCTAATCTAGTCTAGAAGCTCTTCAACATCCAGGTTTCCTTCATATACTGGAATGTCCATTTTTTCTCTAGCACCTATCCTCGCAACAACCCTGAATAGGCATTGATTTGCTGCATCTTCTGCTGCAACTTCTTATCCTTCATGTCCAGCTTCATTTTCACTTTCATCCTCGATGATATCCTCAGCATTGATTGTGCGCCTCTGTGCTGTCTCCATGGCATCAAGCCGTCACACATTTCTCTCTCCACTGCTAGATCATGCATTGGTCTCTCTCTCCTTCTCGACGACATGGCTGCAAATATTTCTCGCTCCCTCTATCTGATACCACCACTGACACAGACCCCTTAACCCGCAGGTCGAAATCCGCACATGATCTTTCAATTTCGGCCCCTTAGAGCTTGACTGGCTCTACTATCTCCCTTTCGGAAAATTATCAACACCCACAACCAATCTTGAGGAAATTTCCCCTTTTCTTTTCGGGATACCAGATTTCATGATTTCGCAGATCCCGTGGTCGAGTATCTCACCTCTTCGACTTTCGAAACCCGAAATACTAATCACCCGACCTTTTCTTACCGTCTATTTTGGATTTTTCGGGGCTTGAGTGGACAGCCAACATAAGCCCCTCTTTCCTTATGATTTCTCGGTTCCCGAAATTCCTCTCCTTTTTGAGTTTTTCAATCTTTCAGGATTTTCCCCGAAGTTGACTTTTCCTATGACCTTCATCACACGTGTCCTCCAACAAGTACTTAGAACCTTGCTTTTCGGCTTTTTGCTTATCATGATTTTGGAAGTTGCAATAATTCACAACTCTATGTCTCAACTCCTGGAGTCCTGAAACCCGAATTGCCTAAATCCCGAAATCTCCTTTGAGTTATATCGCGTTTCGTGATTTCGGGATTTTTCTTTCACTATGTCCCGTCCTTACATCCTACATATGAGAGCAGATCACTCAAGATCTGTTTACAATATGTAAGTATGCCTCTTAACTTATTACATTTATGTTTGCGCATTCAAACTTTAAAAAACATTTCAAAACAATTTTGACATGTGCCAAAATGCGCTGGCCTTTGTCCCACGCTCGCTTGCTGCTGGCGATGCTCCTGCATCACTTAGCATGTGATGAATAGGAGGTAGAGGATCTCCGGGCTGTGGAGAAGATTGAGGAAATACTGCGCGCAACATATGAGAGGAAGATGAGTAGTCCAAGAGCGGGAACCAAAGGCAACAATCCTATCTATATTAATGTCATTGTGGAACCCATAAACCCATGTGTGACTAACACACCAAAAAGTACAACACCGTTTAGACAACTTAATTTCGGGAGAAGGAAGACAACAAGAAGTACTTCTACATAGGGAACAACAACTGGGGGATCCAGTTCAGGAAGCATTAGTCAAGTATATACACCACACAGAGGTAGTAGTTCAATATTCAGGATGGGAGGACACGATCCCACCATCAGGTTGCCAGAATTCAAAGGAGAAGCGTCGGAGGACCCAAAAAAGCACCTGTTTATTTGTGAGAAGATCTGGGAAGCAAAACAGATCACATATGAAGACACTAAACTTGCAAATCTAGCGATCACACTAAGGGATCATGCACTAGATTGGTAAATGAGTTTAGGGACAAAAAATCCACTAGGCATAACTAGAACGATTGCAGACATCAAGAAATTGATGATAAATGAGTTTCAGAAGCCAAGTTCAGAGGATTAGTACATGAACAAGATGATAGAAATTGGAAAGAAACCAGGAGAATCCGTATGGGAGATTGACCAGATATTCAAGCGACTGAAAGGAAATTTGAAATACCTCATGACAAATATGCAACACATGCACCTGTTCGTCAATTCACTATTACCACACTTGAAATATCCATTGCGACAACAAAATTTTCAGACATAGGCAGAGGCTCTACAGGAAGCCCTACAATTGGAATAAAACCAATATCATAAGAAATATCCAACCATCGAAGAGCTGAAGGAGGATTTGAATAACTTAACGTTCCAACAAAACTAGAACAAAGGTAAGGACAAACGGGAAGCTGCTTGGTGTACCACATGCAGGATAAAAGGACACCACAAGAATGAATGTCCAACATTTGTGCAATATATGGCAACATGAATTCCAAATCCATTACCAAAATGACTGTGGTGCGAAATTTGTAAGAAACGAGGCCACGATCCATATCACTGCCCAATGATGCAAAAATACCAGACAGTCTGAAAGAGTTCATATTGTAACTTTTGCAAGTCAGTGGGCTATGATGACAAAGACTGTAAAAATATGGACTTGATGAGATATAGGACATCAGATGCATATAATGTGCAGGCATAAATGATGAACGTGCAAGATGCACCTCAGTTTAACCAAGTTCCATATCCATATAACACTGCACAACCGCAGTACAATACTCTGAAACAACCATATAACACCGTGCAACCACAGTACAACACAATGCAACCTCAGTACAATACCGTGCAGTAAAATCAGGCACCTTAGTATAACGTGCCTCAAGGAGATCGAGCTGGCTACAGAGGCAGAGGTTGAGAAAGAGGAGGCTTTGGAAGAGGTAGAGGACCAATGGTATGTCACAACTGTCAACAACCAAGACATTATGCAAGATAATGTCCACTTCCACCAACGACTTGCATGTAATTTCGTGCATCGGATCACGACACGAAAGAATGTCCTGCATTCTTAGGGAAGATCCAGAAGAAGAGGAATCATAACACCCAGAGTGTTCAATAAATTTTAGCAGAAGAGAGGGATGAAGGGAGAAACATCAACATAGTTACGCACAGAGGAGCTAAAATAGGAAACAACGCAGTCCGACAAGAGCTAGTACAACATCAGTGGGTGAAGAAGAATAATGAACCAAGGAAGTAGTTTGACGTGTAGAATGAGAATGAAACATTTAATCAAGCCAAACAAGAATTTCTGAAGAAAGACACCGTGTCGACTTCAACTACGCAAAACAACAAGGAAGTACCAAAGTACGAGATGCCTCCATCGTTGGATCATACCAAAGAAATGCAGCCCCTGGGTCAAGTAAGTACAATCAACATATTTTCGCAATCATGTGTAAAACTATTGAATGATCCATTCTCTATCAAAATATTTCAAAATATGTTAGAAAGGTGTAGCACAGAGACAGGCGGAAAAATAGAACAAAAAACAGTCAATCACCTACATACCAGGAGAAGAACAAGTAGGGAGTTTAGGATGAATTCCAACATCAAATATTTCAACATGGGAGATATCATATTGGATCTAGGATCCGAAGTCAATGTATTACCCAAGAAGACATGGCAATGTATGGGAGAGCCCACACTAGGATATTCACTTGTTCAACTGAAACTAGAAAACCAACACAGAGTTCTCCTAATTGGCAGACTGAAAGGAGTGATAGTAGACCTGCATGGAGTGCACACTAAAGATGATTTCAAAGTAATAGAGATAGTGGAAGGCACAACACCATATCCAACATTGCTTGTATTGGATTGGGCGTTTGACGACCAAGCCATAATCAAATTAAAGACATGAAAAATGACATTTGAGTCAGGAGAATAGAGGGTCAATGTGCCATTAGAACCATCAGAAGGGCAAAGGTTTGTAGAGCCTACTTGGTTAGACTTGGAGGAAATCAACAAGTTGTATAGAAAAACTGCGTGAGATGAGGATTATGTAAACCCAACTGCAGATGGGATACTCAGTTGGAGGAGCAATACTTCATGTGCATTAGACTCATATACAGGGTTAGAGAACTGGCAACAGAGGTTACACAAAGTTTCCACAAGGATATGCGTAAGAATAGACCGCATAGTAAGATGGGTAGGTATGGAGATAAGGGAACCACCAAGTTTTCATGGAGTAAACAATATAGAAGCATTCTTGACACATTACGAAGATGAATTTTTAGAAAACCAGAGACTTTCAGCACTCGATATAGCACTCAAGGCCACACCTGTAAGATGGTGGGGCATGCACAAGGAAAAAATCAAGGATTGGTACCAATGTAAGTGGTTACTACGCATAATGTTTGGCACAGAATAGAAAAGAAACCAATAGCTGAAGTACGATGGACAGGGGGCACCAATGGAACACTTGGAGAAGTACAGAGCACTGTGGAAAATGACACCCCTAGAGGAATGGCTTGGACATACGTTAGAGGGCATCCCAACAAACTGGTATACAGACCAGGAACTACGTAGAGGAATTACGAGCTGGACAGTCCTACAATAGAACTTTACAGTCACTTTTTCATTCGAGCATGAGAAACCCAACATAGATCCAACACTTAAGAAAATAAGAGGGGTGATATTCATTAAGGAACTAGTAGTTGAACTCATAACAGAGGAACAACAGCAGAACAGACAGACAGTGAAAGAACTGTTGTCATGCTACCATGTGCAGGAAGAAGTACTAGAGGAAAACGGCCCGCGTGATAGTCAGATTGAGGAAGAGAAGGGCGAAAGAGAAGTGGAAGGTCCACTTCTAGAATCAAAAGTAATTGTTGCGCTAATAATGGTGAAGAAAGTAAACATTGGGATAGTTGAGAATCCCAAAATGGTCAGTATTGGAGACTACTGGGATGAGAAAACAGTAGAAATCATAACAGAGTTACTGCGTGAGTACAATGACATGTTCCCCACAACATTTACAGAAATGAAGGGCATAGAAGGAGGGCTAGGATAAATGAAGATACCACTCAGAGCTGAAGCAAGACTGATCAGACACCGACCATAAAGACTAAATCCGATCTATAAACACAAATTCAAAGATGAGATCGATAGGATGCTTGAATCCGACATCATAGAACCTATGGAAGAATCAAAATGTATAAGCCCAATGGTAGTTCAGAAGAAAAAATAAGGCAGTATAAGAATATGCGTCGACTTGAGGAAGTTGAACGATGTGTGTCTATAGGATCCGTTCCCTACACCCTTCACAGATGAAGCGTTGGATAACATAGGAGGACATGAAGTTTATTCATTCACTGACGGATTTTCAGGATACCATCGGATCAAGATAACGCCGGAAGACAGATACAAGACCACTTTTGCTATGAAATGGGGATCCTACCAGTACACATTCATGTCATTTGTACTGAAGAATGCACCAACAATATTTTTCAGAGTAGTCATAGCTGCGTTTAAGGAATTTATCCACCAGTTTCTAGAGGTATACTTGGATGATTGGACAATATATAGTCTATTGCAAGACCATGTAGAGGTCTTGCGGCTGATGTTAGAAATATGCAGGCAGTGCCAGATATCATTAAACATAAAAAATTTCATCTTCAGAGCACCGTTTGGGATACTATAGGGCCATATAGTATGCAAGCAAGGTTTACTAGTAGATCTTGCTAAAATTGCAGTAATCGTTAACCTGCCACCACCAAAAATAGTTCGTCAACTAAGAGCAACATTGGTACACACATGATACTACACAAAATTTATCAAAGGGTATGCGTAGATCACTGTGCCAATGGATAAACTGTTAAGGAAAGATACAAAGTTTCATTGGAATGAGGATTGTCAACACGGTTTGGATACGTTGAAAGAAAAAATGGTCACCGCACCAATACTAGTATTCCCAGATTGGGAGAAGGCATTCCATGTACATGTAGATGCATCAACCATATCAATTGGAGCTATTCTGGCACAACCAGGAGCAGGAGAATTGGATGGTCTGATAGAATTTGCAAGCATAAAACTGTCAGAATCATAGTAGAACTACAACACTATAGAGAGGGAAGGCCTAGCTATGGTTTACGTGCCGTAGAAGTTCAGACATTACTTACTGGGAAAACATTTTAAAATGTTCACAAATCATTCATCCCTTAAGTACCTTGTCAACAAACCAATGTTGGGGGCGAGAATCTATCGGTGGTTACTATTGTTTCAAGAATTTGATTTTGAAGTAGTAGTCAAGCCAGGGATGCTGAACGCAGGACCTGACCACCTATCAAGGGTCAGAAATGGAGAGAAACCTACAAATTTAGAGGACAACTTTCCGGACGCATAGTTATTTTAAGTCCAAATCATCGATGAATACTTCACAGACATAATCCAGTACTTGAGTATAGGTATTATGCCACAGGAATATAACACGGCGCAGAAGAAAAACTTGGCAGTCCAGGCTGCAATCTATCAACTGATTGCCGAAAACTTATACAAAATGGGCACAGATAGAATATTGAGAAGATATGTGCTCGAACATGAAAGACCAAGGATTTTAGTAGAATCCCATGAAGGAATAGCAGGAGGACATTACATAGGCAAAGCTACTGCGTAGAAGGTATTGCATGCAGGACTATGGTGGCCAATCATTCACAGAGACTCGAAAGAGTACTGCCAAAGATGCAATGTATGTCAGAGGGTTCGTAAAACTAATAGAAGGGATGAGATACCATTGCGGCCACATGTAACTTTGCAGGTATTCAACAAATGGGCAATATATTTTGTGGGACCAATTAACCCACCTACCAAGAGGACATGAGCAAGGTACATTATCACCGTGACATAATCCATGAAAATATGGGCAGAAGCCACACCGGTCAAAGATTGCAGTACAAAGGCAACATCACACTTCCTATTTGAACATGTGATCACTAGATTTGGTTGCCCAAGGATTTTGATGAGGAACCAAGGCACTCACTTAATTAACATCACTATTAAGGCTATGAATGAGGAATTTGAAGTCCATCATCAAAAGAGTACACCATATCATCCACAAGAAAACATAACGGTAGAATCCTTTAACAAAATCCTTGAAAATGCACTAACGAAGATCTGTAATGTTAACAGGGATGATTTGGACCTAAAAATACCAGCAATATTGTGGGCATAAATGACCACTTGCAAGAAGTTGACATGACACACACCATTCAGATTGGTATATGAACAAGAAGCAGTGGTGCCATTAGAATTTTTGGTACCTAGTCTGCGCGCAGCAACAATTACGAACATGACAGAATGAGGCGCAGTGCAGGATAAGATGAATCAACTAATGATCATGGAGGAAGATAGGATCCTAACAGGGTTCCACCAAAAAGTTCAGAAAGAAAGGGACAAATCTTGGCATGACAGGCATATCAAGAGGAAAACTTTCAAGGCAGGAGACTTAGTGTTGATGTATGACAGTAAATCCATTCAACATTTGGGAAAACTAAGAATGCACTGGTTAGGACCATATGAAGTAAAAACTGTCACATATGGGGGAGATGTACAATTGAAAGACTTAGGAGGTTCACAACTCAGAGGGATTCTCAGTGGGGACCGACTGAGGCTATACAAGGATAGTCAACCACCCGCAACTTGAAAGTCACCGCGTAGTCGGAAAAAAAAGAAGAAAGATATAATACAGGATATACAAGATATCAAAAGGTACCAACAAAATCACAGTGTGTCGAAAGGAGAAGGAGCACGCACACTCGAGAATACGAGCCCGATGAAGACAAGGCCTACAATCAACTCAAATAAAAAACAAGCGGGAAAGGCGGCTACGGCAAAAGAAGTGCCAAGTGATGGAGTCTAGTGGAATTGAATGCTGGCAATGACTGACAAGATGCCACATTAATCGCTCTAACTGGAGACAACAAGGGAAATTAATGGAAAGTATGAAGGAACCTGCGGTTAATTGAATCCATAATCACGGTAACGTCTTCGACAAGCTTCACAAAACAGGGACACGGGAGTGGAAAGGTTATTGCAAAATTGGAAAAGGCATAGAGTGAGAGAGAATAGGAAGCAAAGAGTGAAGTTTGTAGAGGTTGCAGAGGCTACTGAGCTCCACGAACAACAATTTAATACCACCATGGCACCACCTAAACAAGTATAACCAAGCCAGACTTCCAGACAAACTTGAGGTAGGACCAGAGCACAATCTAATCGCAGGAAAGTGAACATAAACCATCTCAGTTGCCAAAAGTTGTCAATGTGGATGAAATCCCATATCTGAATACAAAAATGGAAATCCCCACATGCATCAAAGAAGAAACCCAACAGAAAGCACCTGCGGGCATGGACATCGATAGGCCAGAAGAAGGTCAGGGCCGACAGAATGAATATGCAGGAAACTAATGCACCCAAAAAACCCTGAAGAATCCCCCTTTGGGGAACCAATTCATCAACCACTCTAGTGGGCAGTAGTTCTGGCCAAAAATGGGATTTTAGGTTTGTTAGACCTACCGCACTTTGGGAGAGGCTAGTATGCAAACAATTGCATCAAGCAACTGATGGCGGTCACACATGGCAGATATTTATGGCTGGAGCAACTTGTCTCAATAGACGTAGAGATCATCACACACATCACAGGGCTTCCATCATGGGGAATGGATCCCACATAGTTCCTCAAGGACAAAACAAAAGAGAAAGCACTGGCTGAGGAGATGAAAAATAAATACGACACCAAAAGGGAGTCGCACGAAATCATTATCAAGCACATCAGTGACATTACGACAAGAATGGACACAAAAATTATGGCATGCAAGTTTCTCCGAAAATGCCGAAAGGAGGAAGTCTCGGCTAGGGTTGTCACAACTGCAGCACAGTGCACCAAGGGCACCACACTCAACTGGGTTCCTTATTTGTTGAATCTGCTCCAAGACGACTACAAGGATGTGAAGGATCTGGGGACATAATTTCATTATTCGTGACTACTCATCCTAATAGCCATTATAGGATGGAAGGAGTCGAAGTATGCATTTTTTTCCACTAGACCCAAACCTTGACATGGAGCGCGATACTTATCACTTGGAGCCTCTTCAGACGCTAAGAATAGAAGAGTGAATGCATCTATATTCAAAGGATATCTCCGTGACCTACAGGACACCATCACCAAAACTTGGAGGATAACATTGAAAGTTGTTGCACACTATCAGGGCATAACCAACTTCAAAGCCACTAGACATGCGATGTGGATCCAGGCATGGAAGGATCCTGAAAAGAAATGGCTACAACAACATTACTGCATAACGAAGGGGGACATACAAATGACCATTAAGTATTGGGAAGAGAAATGCAATATTCCAGTCCTCACTCGAGACATACCCGCAAAGATGGAGTTGGAGGAGGCAAGACAGGAACACACACATGCTAAGGAGGTAGGGTAGGAACAAACACAACCTGAGGAAGTAACAGTTCCCAAGAAACCAAGGATAGGTCAGAACAAGCCACAACCAAAAAAAGGGGTGACATCCAAGACACAAGTCCATATGGGGAAGAAGAACCACACACAGGCACCCCAATTACAACAGAAACAAGGCAAGGCAACATAGGGGGATACATCAAGTTCTCCTCCACAAGAGCCAGGCCAGACCAAGCGACCAACCACCCAGATGGGGAGTGTGCGCAAGAAGATGAAAGTGCATATAACACCTCTAGAGTACATGATCACAGAGGATAATGTAGAAATGGTATCCCAAGTGGTCTAGGATTGCACATTTGAGGATTTTGAGAATGCTGCGTGCCAAAGGGACATAATTGAAGAAGAGATGGCATACATGCGACAACTCCTCAGGTAGATCGGGGAAGCGCAAGTAGCATACAACAACATAGAAATGGGGCTGTCAGCATCATAGATAGGAGGAAAACTGGGAGCAAGTGAGTGGGATACAATCCATACAATAACACAACTAAGTTCAATGTTTCACGTCACACCCATCATGCTGCACATGAATGAAATTGTGGGGCAGACACCCCTAAAGGACTTGTCTCAACAACAGTTGGTATTATCACAGATACCAAGCAAGGCCTTGTATAAACTACAAGTCAACGTTACACAGGAGGTACAGTCTCGTGCACGCACAGATACAACATAATTGCAGTAGGTAAAGGATAATCGGGATGAGTTGGAATTGGTATTCAAGAAAGGAAATATCGAGACCAAAGAGGAGTGGGAACACGTGAAGGGACTAGAAAAGAAAGTGGCCGTAGCCTACGAGAAGATCCCAAAGAAAGCGCAGAGGACCGAAGTCATAGCGACAGAGAAGATTGATAAGATTTTGTAGACAATCGATCAATACCAACAAGATATCTAGAATCTCTGAGACCATCTTACACCTACCATTCCAATGGAGGTGAGGGAGAAAAGGAAATAGGAGGCAACACTGCAGAAACAAGAGATAGAACGACAAGTCCACATGAATGACGACTTGTTCGAGAAAGAAGCGTAGCTCTGGATGAAGCTGGAAGAGGATCAATAGGTCCAGCAGTGGGACCATGAAGGGGAAAGGATAAGCGCAGCTATTCAGGACCTCAAGAAGATACAAAATATAATGCCAATCATAGAGCGTGTCAAAGGAGCACAAGACATGAAGAAACTGTAGGCAGAACTCATAACTGCACAGACGCAGAAAAAGGAGCACTGGGATCAAATGGAACCGCTCCAAGAGCAAGAAACAGAAGTCATTTCACAGGCAGAGGAAGCCAAAGCATATATGGCACAAACCCATGCAGAATGCACAAGGATGGTCAAAAATGTGATTGCAGTGCATATATGGGATGCACTCAAGGAGAAGACTGCACAGGCCTAAACACAAGCAACAGAGCTCATGGAGAAGTTCCAAGCAATCAGAAGGGAGATCAATGAAGCACACATGGGTTAGGTGGCTCAGGACAAGCCACATGTCAGTGTTGGGGGCCTGTTGGAATCAGGACAAGGTGGAAGGAAAGGCTATTTTGGGAAGAAAGGCATGCATGAGGAAAGCGACAACTAGAAGGAAGAGCAACACGTGCACATGCATGGAAGACCTAAGGATGTTAGGGTTAGGGTTTTTGTAATACATTGTAATGAATGATGAGCCATAAATGTATAAATATATATACCTAGGTCTCATAGTGAGGATATAGAGTCAGGTATAGAGAGAGGAGAGGCAGTAATAGTAGTACTTTAAAGAGACACCGGAAGGAAGGAGTCTTGTTTTTATAACTGGTTGCAATGATTTTGTCATATGACCCCATTTTGTAAGCTGTTGAGCTATAGAAGGCCAGGAGGGTAGATCTTCAAGGTTATATCACAGGATGAGGAGCCTGGTGTGATCTAGTCCACCTCATAATAGATCACAGGCTGAGGAGCCAATAGGTTTGAAAGGATTCCATGGTGGAAGAGTAGCAATCCATCATGAAGAATGATGTGTGGGAAATTAGTTTTGAGTGATACCTGAGCATAAGTCTGTGGTGATTTACAAGTGAATCTATAAAATCAAGCATGCAACATATGGAAACATCGAGAAGTACAAATTGATATTTGTGGCAAAAGGATTCCCTCAGAAAGAGGGTGTGGATTATAAGGAGACGTTTTTCTTCAGTCTCTAGGTACACTTCCATCAGGACTATCATTTATCTTACTTCAGTGATGGGTTGGAAATTACATCAGATGGTTGTGAAGACAACGTTCCTCAATGATGTGATTGAGGAGGAAGTGCACATAGAGAAAACTCATGGCTTTGTGATACATGGGAGGGAGTCTCATGTTTGCAGATTGAAGGAAGCATTGTATGGAATCAATAAGACACCCAAAGCATGGTACTCTTGGATTGATGGAAATTAATACATTTGGGATTCACTGAGAGTGATGCAGACCCAAACTTTTACCCTAAGGTTGTAGATAGTGATTCAGTGATCTTACTATTGTAAGAGGGAGATGGATTTAGAGTTTGAGGTGGAGGATCATGGCCAGATCTACCATTTCTTGGGATGAGAGGTGTGATAGAGATCAGATGAGATCTTCCTTAGTAAGGGAATACTGATGAGGTTAGATATGATGGAAAAAATTCCATGGCTACATATATGGAGAAAAATTTGAAGAATTTGGGTGATTCTGCTTCAGATTTGATCAATCCCATGATGTACATGCAATGGATTGGATCCTTGATGCACCTGGTTAACACTAAGACATATATTTTCTTTGCAGAGAGCACCTTGAGTCAATATTTGTTTGAAGCCAAGGAAGTTCCATTGGGTTGCAGTGAATCATGTGTTGAGGTACCAACATGGTACATTTGGATATGGTTTGTCTCAGGTGGTGAAGTGAGGCTGCAGGGATATATAGACTCTGATTGGAAAGGGAGTGAAGTAGACATATTGAGCACCTTGGGGTGCTTCTTCAGCTTGGGATCAACCATGATATCCTAGTTTAGCAAGAATCAAGATTATGTAGCAGTCATTACAATAGAGACAAAGTATATCGCAACCAATATCACAAGTCGTGAAGTAGTGTGGCTTCATAAGCTTATTGCAAGACTTCATCCGAGACATGGTGCATAAGGGATTGGTGATGCTTCAAAACATATCCATAGATGAGAATATAACAAACATTCTCACCAATATTTTTTCCAGAGAGAAGTTTGTTTACTTCAGGACAAGCTTGGCGTAATGCAGAATGTCTCCCTCGCTAAGAGGGAGTGTTTATGTTTGAGAAACATCAAGCTAACATTCTACTAGGATTGGTCATGGTGATTTGACCAGTGGAGAATGGGACTGAAATAGTCTTCGAAGGATATAATAATTTTGGTGCTAATGGATCTCTAGGAGGCAACATCAGACATACATTCACTCACAGGGGTGTACCTGTGGTGAATGTCCCAGGTGCAGTCTTCAAAGGACAGAAGACTCAAGGTGCTAGTGTTCCTTTAGTCTGTGGTAGGATCATGAAGAAATTGACCCATAGGGGTGTACCTATGGTGAATGGCCCTGGTAAGCATTGGGTAGACCTTCTCCTATATTGGGATGCATACCAATGGATATAGGATACATTTATCACAAGGGCGTACTTGAGGTAAATGGGCCTAGGCGTAGTCCTTTCCTTGATCATGACAAGTGATATGGACTTGAGCTACTTGAGGTGCTTTCCACATGTTAGATAGCATCAGGATGACATTCACTCATAGGGGTGTACTTCTGGTGAATGGCCCTGATGTGATATTTATCCTTAGTCATGGTGATTTGACAAGGACGGGTATAAGACTCGAGGTGATATACACAATTGTGTGGAGATGGATCATCAACATGGCTCATGAGAAACTTTTCTATGAAAGAAGAAATCCAAGAAGACAAGGAAATGTCAATGAAACCATTGAAGAAGAATCAAGAAAACACAAGAAGAAAATAGAAGACAAGAAGATCAAGTCGGCTCCATTGAAGCATTGAAGAAACACTTGTAAAAGTAACAAAAGAAATAAAATAAAGTTAAAGGACAAAAATGACAAGTTGACATGCTTGTAAAATAAGGTGACTTGACTAGTATAAATAACATAAAGTTCATTTCATTATTACACATCTCATCATCTCTCTTCTTCTAGTGTGCATTACCCAATTTATTCTTGCTAGTTTCTAGTTGCAGTGTGTTGGAAGCGGGCCAAGGCGGAAGGAAAGGCTATTTTGGTAAGAAAGGCATGCACGAGGAAAGAGACAACTGGAAGGAAGAGCAGCATGCACACATGGATGGAAGACCTAATGACGTTAGGGTTAATACATTGTAATGGATGATGAGCCATAAATGTATAAATATAGATACCTAGGTCTCATAGCGAGGGATCTAGAGTCATGTATAGAGAGAGGAGAGGTAGTAATAGTAGTACTTTGAAGAGACGCCGAAAGGAAGGAGTCCTTTTTTGATAACTGGTTGTAATTATTTTGTCATACGACCCCATTTTGTAAGATGTTGAGCTGTAGAAGGTCAGGAGGGTAGATATTGAGGGATAGCTCACAGGCTGAGGAGCCTGGTGTGATCTAGTCTGCCTCATAATAGATCTCAACCCAACTGAGGATGAGCTGTAAAGCACACAACGCTGTAGATTTGGAACTACCATGATATAAGAGCTTGAGAGATAGATTTTTGTGGAGGTATCCCGGGGGAGTGAACCACGGTAAAACCTGTGTTATGTGATGAATGCTTGTGTATATTTTACTATTTATAAGTAGATGTTAGCATGATGAATGGATGAGATAATGAGTTGATTATATTACATGCATAATTGGGAATGACAGTATATTTATTTAATAAGTTAAATATAATTATCAGTGCACACTTCTCAGATCTCCATTCAATCTTGGACAACAAACACCTGAGTATTGTAGTCACCCATTAAGACTATCTCGGGTGAGACAACATAGTGCACTCTGTGCATTGGGTTTCCTTTTGGGTTACCAGGAGGGCCGATAGTTTTAGAGGCTTTGTTGGACCCCCAGTAGATTGAACTTGCGTAAATAATGTTAAAAGTATAACAAAAAAAACCTAAGCCAACAAATGGTTCTATTGCTGGTTGGAACATTATAGGATTGCATATATGGGATCTGATAAAAGAGGGTAATATCTACGGAACGCAGGTCAAAAGGAATACCGAATCAGACGACAAAAAAGTGAGAAGAATGCGCCACTAGAAGGGGATGTTGAGACCGTGGAATCCCACAAAAGTAGAGATCGAAAGCTGGTTGAAGACAAAGGAGCTGGAGTTTGCGTAGAAAGATAACATAAACCCCAGAGTAACACCGTGCAAATATCTTGAGAGGTATGTGTTTACTGATATGAATGAAGTATTTTTCTGTGATTTTCCACACTTATTGCAGAAGTGGATATTGAGGTTGAAGGATAACCACACAACAAACTGGATCCGATAGTTAGAGTGGACCTCAATTCAGATTGAGCACTTAAAGCAAGTGAATAACAAATGCACCTGCATAGTAGATTTTTGGCTTGACAGTATTGTAACAGGATTTATAACGGAATTTGCAATAGATACCACAAAATCGTACAACACAACAGAGCAAGAGTTTCTATGAGGGCCTCGAGGAAGGTATATTCGATCACTATATACTTGTATTAGGATATTGCTCTATAACAAAGGTGTAATGAGAATGGAATCAGACAGCTAAACTTCCTTGCGTGCATGGGGGAAGGGGGGAAGCACTGATAGAAAGAGGAGAAATGGAAGGAGAAGTGGATAAAGGCAAGAAGGAAGAAGCCTTAGACCCAATCATGATGGAATATGACCAGATCAAGTGGATCATGGTGACAACTGGAAAGACGCACAGTGGAGAACCCTACCAATACAAGGTAAACACCAAGAAGAGAGTCATAGCCGCGAGGGAAGGCTTGGTAAGTGTTGAAGAGGAGGTAGAGGATCTCCGGGCTGTGGAGCAGATTGAGGAAATACAATGCACAACATATGAGAGAAATATGAGAGGTTTAAGAGCGGGAACCAAATAAAACAATCCTAACCATATTAATGTCAGTGTGGAACCCAAACCCATGTCCGACTAACACACCAAAAAGTACAAAATCATTTAGACAACTGAATTTTGGGAGAAGGAAGACAACAAGAAGTACATCTACACATGGAAAAAAAATCGGGGGAGCAAATTCAGGAAGCATTAGTTAAGTATCTACACCATGCAGAGGTAGTAGTTCAACATTCAGAATATCAAGACACGATCCCACCATCAAGTTACCAGAATTAAAAGGAGAAGCGTTTGAGGACCCGGAAAAACACCTGTTTATTTGTGAGAAGATCTTGGAAGAAAAACCGATCACAGATGAAGACACTAAAATTGAAAAGCTACCGATCACACTAAAAGATCACACACTATATTGGTATATGAGTTTAGCGACAAACAATCCACCAGGGACAACCAGAACGATTGCGAACATCAAAAAATTGATGATAAATGAGTTTCAAAAACCAATTTCAGAGGATCAATACATGAACGAGATGATAGAAATTAGACAAAAAGTAGGAGAATCCGTATGGGATATTGAATAGAGATTCAAGCGACTGAAAGGAAAGTTGAAATACCTCATGATAGATATGTAACACATGCACCTATTTGTCAATTCACTATTACCACACTTGAAATATCCACTACGACAACAAAAGTTTCAAACACAGGAAGAGGCTTTGTAGGAAGCTCTGTAATTGGAAGAAAACCAATATTGGAAGACAGATCCAGCCATCGAAGAGCTGGAGGAGGATTTGAATAACTTAATGTTCAAGATAAACCAAACAAAAGTAAGGACAAACGAGAATCCATTTGGTGTACCACATGTAGGACAGAAGGATACCACAAGAACAAATGTCCAACATTTGCATAGTATATGGCAGCATGAATGAAAAATCCAATACCAACAAGACTATGGTGCGAAATATGTAAGAAACAAGGCCACGATCCATATCACTGCCCAATGATGCAAAAATACCAGACAATCCCAAAGAGTTCATATTTCAACTTTTGCAAGTTAGTGGGCCACGATGACAAAGACTATAGAACTATGGACTTGATGAGAGAGAGGACATCAAATGCATATAGGGTGCAGGAAGAAATGATGACCAGGAAAGTCACACCTCATTTTAACCAAGTACCAACCCCATACAACACTGCAAAGCCGTAGTACAATACTATGCAACATCCATATAATACTGCACAACCACAGTACAAAACATCTCAACTTCAATACAATACCGTGCAGTACAATCAAGCACCTCAGTATAACGCTCCGCGAGGAGATCAATATGGATACAGAGGTGGAGGAAGAGAAAGAGGAGGCTTTGGAAGATGTAGAGGACCAGTGGTATGTCACAACTGTGAACAACCAGGGCACTATGCAAGAGAATGTCCACTTCCACCAATGACTTGCATATATTGTCCTGCATTAGATCACGACACAGAAGAATGTACTACGTTATTAGGGAAGATCCAGGAAAAGAGGAATCAAAACAACCAGAATGTTTAATGGATTTCAGTGGAAGCAAGGGATGACGGAAGAAACATCAACATAGTTACATGCAGAGGAGCTAAAATAGGAAACGATGTAGTTTGACAAGAGCCAGTACAACATCCGTGGGTGAAGAAGAATGTCAAACCAAGGAAGCAGTTCGATGCGCAGAATGAGAAGGAAACATTTAAGCAAGCCATACAAGAATTTTTGAAGCAAGACACCGCCTCGACTTCAACTGCGCAACACAACAAGGAAGTACTAGAGTACGAGATGCATCCATTGTTGGGTCATACCAAGGAAATGCAACCCCTAGGACAAGTTTGTACAATCAAAATATTTTTGCAATCATGTGTAAAAATATGGAATGATCCATCCTCTATCAAAATATTACAAAATATGTTAGAAAGATGTAGCATAGATTCAGAAGGAAAACTAGAACAAAAAATAGTCAATCACCTACATACCAGGAGAAGAACAAGTAGGGAGTTCATGATGAATGCCAACATCGAAGATTTCAACATGGGAGATATCATACTAGATCTAGGATTTGAAGTCAATGTATTACCCAAGAATACATGGCAATGTATGGGAGAGCCCACACTAGGATATTCACCCGTTCAGCCGAAACTAGCAAACCAACACAAAGTTCTCCCAATTGGAAGACTGAAAGGAGAGTGACAGTAGACCTGGATGGTGTGCGCACTAAAGCTGACTTCGAAGTTGTAGTGTCCCCAAGGCCGAGCCCCGTAGTAAACTATGTCCTGAAAGGAATTGTAATTATGTTTTATAGGCTAGTGAGCCAAGTTCCTATAAGCTGGAGGCTTATGTGTTTGTTAGGCCAGGGAGCCTAAGTGTTGAAGGCCAAGATCCTGCTGTTGTATATGTAATCATGTAGAACAATTAATAAAATATGAACACTGCCAGGTGTAGATCGACCACGATGAATGAGTGAAGGGGGACTGAGCATCCACAGAGTGGGCAAGGAATTAGGGGCTGGAAGGTGGGAAAGGGGCTAAGTGTTGAGCCTAGGGGGTTTAAGCCTGGGAATAATATTTTAATATTATCCTAAAGAGACATGTGCATTTATGTTTATCCTAAGTTCTTGGCAAGGGGGAAAATGTGCGAAGGGGATGCATGCGGATGGAATGCATGCAGTTCCAAGGGTGACAAGTGTCAACCCTGGTGCAAGCAAATAAAATAGCCAAGATGAACCGTGGGGGGGGCTCTCTCATCCATTTGACCCAACTGCCTTGAGCATAAGCCTGGTGACCTCTACAAGAATACCCTGGTGTAACCCTGAAAGCCGAAAAGCCTGTGTTGATTTCTAAGATAGCCAGTGTATCCTCTATCTGAACAGTTGGAGCTTGTGCGTGGGATCTTCGCACACCTCGTACAATCCCAAAACCAAAACAGTGAGACTAACCCATGATTGCTGAACCAGTTTGGGAAGCGCGTGTTTGTTTTCCCAATTGGCTGTTGTGGCTACACAGTACTAGACCGCATGTGGCTTACTGGCCAGAGTAAGTCCGTGATGAACCTGTGTGTAACCTCTCTTCAGGTGAGGGAGGTGACTGTGGTTGGAAGAGGCAGGTTGTCAGGCCTGTGAGAAACTCTTTCCAGGTGAGAGAGTTTGCTGGGAAGTGGTTTCTTCCAGAGAGTGTCCAGCACGAGCTTCAGGCTCTGAGACTTCCTGATATGGCCTGTTGCTGAGACCCAGAGAGGGAGGTTAGTATCGATGGACTATGCTTGTGAAGGTGTATACTCCCGGGAGGAACATGCATGTGGGGAATGAGAGTCTGGTAGTAGTGGGCATAAGATGGCATCCTGGGAAGAATCCTTCCAGATTTCCTGTGTTGTTTTCCTGTAACCTCAGCCTAGCCTAGGATTCCTTGCCTTGGGGTGGAGCTTAGTCCCAGCTCGGGGGTGACCCACGGCTGAGCTGATGAGCAGTGCGGTCTAAGGCTAGGAGGTTCGTGGAAGGCCAGCACTTGGTTGGTGAAATCTACCAATGCTAAAAGATAAGTATTTGACTATGTATTTATCACATTTTGCATGACTCTATTGTATATGTTATCATGATTTCTGCTGTGTGTATGATTTAATGTTAAATGCTACCGATTGATAATTATAGCAGTAAGTGATTTGCTACTCTGAGCTTTAAATGTATTTAATTTCTTAATTGCTTGTGGAACATATAATGCCTACATGAGTTATGTATAAGTGGTGATATAGTCTTCTTCTTATAGTGATTAAGCCTTAGTAGCGAAATGGGTGCGCTATAGTTTGGTATCAGAGCCAATGTGTTATGCATGTGATTTATAATGAATGAGAATGTGTTATTCCACGTAGTAAAACCTACACAGTAGTGAGTGTAAAAGGGTGTTACAGTATGGTATCAGAGCCAAGGTTTCGACACTGAGCCTAGATGGGCCAGTGGAGCGGTCTTTGGACCGAGAATGCAAAGGGAAATTGGGTCTGGAGGACCAATTTCAGGCCTTGGTTTGTTTCAGAGTGTCAAGTAGTTGCTTGACCGTGCTTACGAGCTTAGGAAGTATAGCGACGAGTGAAACTGCAACTGGTGTGGTCTATGGCCACAGGGAGACAGGTCTTTACACCAATGGTGTTAGAACCTTAGGATCTGTTCGGGAGGGAAGGCGAGCCCTCCGTCAGATCTGGAGAATGTGCACAAGGCTTAAGCCCTTTGGAGTTGCACAGGTGTGCGGAAATCGCGATACGCGAAATCCCGAATTAGTCAGGACCATAGATTCAAGCCGTAAGGGCCGTTGGATTTACGCGTGGAATTTCATATCGGGGTTTGGGTGTTGGAATTCCTGACATCACTACGACAGGAATCGTGAAATCACGAAACGCGATATCCCGACGGGCAAAAGAACCGTGTGGGGGCCACAGGGCCAGAGAGGCGGAAAGATGGCACGCCATTTCGGGTTTTCGTGGCGAGAAGTCCCAAAACACATGTATTAGGATTTGTGACATTGCAAACTCTGAAACGCTGATGGAGTGTGGGACCGTTGAATAGTCAATCATGCGAGTGTATCAGAGAAACAACATATCGGGGGTCAGTAAAGTAAGTGTCCGACATCGCGAGTGACGAAATCGCGATGGGGAAAATCCCTGATAAGGATATAAGGCTGAGGTCTTATGTGAGGTGGTCACATGGACCTTGGCATATCTAGGAGGGGCTAAGGCAAAAGGTGCATCGGAAAATCGGAGATCGGGAGTTCGTGAAGACAGGAACTCATGTCGTCGGGGATCATGAAACCCCGACACCCGAAGTTTCCATCGGGGAGATGTACCACATGGACACATTGAGATGTACCACGTGCCAACGAGTGAGGAGACAGGCGAGAGTGGTGGGATCCTAATGACGTTACCAAAGGTGATGAGGATCCTCCAAAACACACCACGTACCACTATGGTAGAGGGCGACAGCGGTGCTGAAGACCCGTAGAATAAGGTAAATCAGAATTTTGGAAGTCGGGGGTTGGAAAGGAGAGTGAAACGAGATTTCTCCAGTACCGAAACTCCAAAACCCCGAAACCTAAAGTCCCGAAAGTTTTGAAATACCGATAACTGAAGCTCTAAAGAGTCAGTACACCTCTGTTCGGAGCCGTGGAGTCTGTGTCGACCCCTGCGGGAATTGCTGGTCATGCAATCCCGAAACCATAACTGTGGGACTATGTAGTAATGGCAGTGAAAAATTGTTGAATCGAGCGGTGATAGGGGTTTCTCCTTCATCGGACCCGATTTGCTGAACGATACGTCCGACTTAACCTCTGTAAGAGTATACCCCGTACACCCTTTGAGCCAAGAGCCGTAGTGTTGATGTAGAGAGAGCCTGTGTCAAATTAGGAAAGCTGATGCATCCTTTATCTGATAGAAGCGAACCTGTGCATGGAGTCCCTGTTCCGAAATGCAGAAAATGAAATTTTGAAAAATCCAGAAAATAAAGTCCTGAAATTGCAGAGCCGAACGAGAGCTCAAAAAACCCATTGGAATCGAAATGTCTTTTGTTCTTGTTGGTATTAGTTATAAATGTTGTGGATTGTTCATGAAGTTTAATGGCCTAACAAACTTCAAATTCAATTGCACAGTGCGTGTGCAGAGTTTAACGAAGGCCAGAACTCTAGTTAATCAACGTCGAGTATGGAGTGGGGAAAAGTGCAGATTACCCCTGAAATAGAAGACGAACGGGAAGGAAAGGATGTTAACCTGGGAGTTGAAGGATCAAACTCTAATGGGCATGGAAAAGAGAAGGATAAGGAAGGACACATAATGAAACTCATTGAAGGATTGCAAAGAGAGGCCAAGGCTCGCCGAGATGATAGCCAAAAGCTCATGAAAGTCAGGGATCAGCAAGGGGAATTAAACTTAAAAGTTTTGAAGAGCCTGAAAATAATAGAGAAGAAACTCGAGAAGGGAAGAGACTCAAGTACGACAGAGAGTCGCAGAACCCATGGGAGAAGAAGTAGGTCGAGGAGTGGTAGCCGACATCTTAGTTGCTCCCAAAAACATTCTGACAGGGAGACACACAGTGGTTCAAGCCTGTCCCCTACCAGAAAACATTGAAAATATGGAAAGGAGGAATTGAAAGGGGAGATGAAGAAAATTAAACCTCCAACATTCGATGGAGAACATAAGAAGGAGGAAGATGTCGAGACATGGTTGCTGGGCATGAAGAAATACTTCCAACTACAGAATTATTCTGCTCATACAGAAGGAAGAATTGCAATGTACCAATTGAAAGGAAAGGCATCCATGTGGTGGGACCAGTTTGTGCAGGTGCAACACAGAAGAGAGAAAGAGGTCACTTGGAAGGAATTTAAAAGGTATTTCAAGAAGAAATACCTGACTAAAAGATATTATGATAGAAAGATGAAGGAGTTCTTCGAACTCAAGCTAGGCAACATGACTATTGATGAGTATGAACAAAGTTTTCTAGAACTACTGAAGTATGTTCCATTCATCAAAGATGAGGCTGTCAAGATTCAGAGATATCTGAGTGGATTTCCACCCTCCATGAGTGAAAAGATTCAATATGATGATCCTAAGACCATGGAAGAAATGATAAGAAGGGCGAAATGCTTGTATGAACAACAAGGAGAAAGGCCTATCCTTCGGAAGGCTTGGAATGATCAGAGGAAGTTTAAGAAGGAACAAAGGCAGAAGGGAAACAAGCCTTCCTTTTCTAGAAACAGTCTTCAGGGACAACCATCTTTTAGAGAGCCAAGAATGACTGAAGAGGGAGCACAAAGAGAGAGACAGACACCCATTCAGTGTTGGGGCTGTCAAGGAAACCATAAGTACAGAGATTGTCCCCATAAAAATGGTAAAGCGAGAACTGTACATACTGTTCAGCAAGCTGAAACAATGGAGGATATGGGCAATAGAATGCCGAGGATCTACACATTCCTGGACAATAAGCAAGTAGAATTTCAATCGCACATGATTGAAGTGGAAGGTATGATCAACAACCGACCACTTGTTATTTTAATTGATTCAGGGGCTAGCCATAGTTATGTAGATCCTAGGGTGGTGGAAAGTTTGCATATAACGAGGAGAAAACATGAGAAGTCTTGGTTAGTACAGTTGGCCACAGGGACCAAGAGGAAGGTCACTGAATTGGTTAAGTCTTATTCAGTGGACATGAAAGGAATGAGCACTAAGGTCGAACTGAACATTCTGCCTTTAGGCTCATACGATTGCTTAATTGGGATGGATTGGTTGGACCAGCACCATGCCCTTCTGGATTGCTGTAACAAGAGATTTACATGCCTGAACGAAGAGGGAAATCAGGTAACAGTTCAAGGAATTCCCAGAGCCATGGCTGTGAGGGAAATCTTAGCCATGCAGCTGAAGAAATGTTACCGGAAAGGCTGTCAGTTATTTGCAGCTCGAGTGGAAGAAGCATCCCGAGATGTAGTCTCAAATTTGGAAGACCACGAAGTACTCAAAGAATTCAGGGACATATTTTAGGAGGTACCAGGACTACCTCCGAAGAGGGACATCGATTTTTCTATAAATTTGATGCCTGAGGTAGCTCCAGTTTCGAAGGCTCCTTATAGAATGAGTACACCAAAGCTGAAAGAGTTGCAATTACAACTCAAAGAACTACTAAAGAAAGGTTACATTTGCCCCAGTGTGTCACCGTGGGGAGCCCTAGTCCTATTCGTGAAGAAGAAAGATGGGACGTTGAGGCTATGCATTGATTTTCGGCAGTTGAATAAGGTCACTGTCAAGAACAAATATCCTCTGCCAAGGATTGATGATCTTTTTGATCAGTTGAAGGATGCAAAAATATTTTTGAAAATAGACCTCCGATCAGGATATCACCAAGTGAGAATAAAGGATGAGGATATCAGCAAGACTGCCTTTAGAACAAGGTACGATCATTATGAGTTCACGGTGGTGCCGTTTGGACTATCCAATGCACCTGCTGTTTTTATGTGCTTAATGAATGGAGTGTTCAGAGATTATTTGGACAAGTTTGTCATAGTCTTCCTAGATGACATCTTGGTGTATTCCAAGACAGAGGAAGAACATGAGCAACATCTGAGAATGGTGCTACAAGTGTTGAGAGAACACCATTTGTACGCAAAACTAGGCAAGTGCTCTTTTTACCAAAGGTAGATCCATTACTTGGGACACATTATATCTGAAGAAGGGATCACTGTGGATCCTGAAAAGGTATAGGCCATTTGAGAATGGCCAATGCCAAGGAATGTGGCAGAAGTTAGATCTTTTATGGGTCTGGCAGGCTACTATAGAAGGTTTATAGCTGGATTCTCAAGGATAGCTCATCCTATCACTTCCTTGCAAAGGAAAGGGAAGAAGTTCCAGTGGACTGAAGAATGTGAAAGCAACTTCTAGCGATTGAAGCAGCTACTAACCAGTGCTCCAATCCTGAAGATTGCAGATCCAAACAAGGATTACGTAGTGTGCACAAATGCATGTAAGGAGGGGCTGGGAGGAGGTCTCAGCCAAGAGGGATTTGTAGTTTGTTATGAATCCTGAAAGTTAAAGGAGCATGAGAAGAATTATGCCACTCACGATTTAGAGTTGGCAGCAATCATCCACGCCTTGAGGAAATGGAGACATTACCTCATGGGCAAGAGATTCAAGTTGAGAACAGACCATAATGGTCTGAAGTATTTATTTGATCAGCCGACCTTAAATGCCAGGAAAATCAGATGGCTGGAATTTCTGTGTGAATATGACTTTGATATCAAGCATATCAAAGGAAAAGAAAATAAGGTGGCTGATGCACTTAGCAGAAAAGTGCACAAATTACATGCTATGACCATTAGCATGTACAAAACTGAGATGAAAGACAGAATTTTGGAAGCTGCAAATACTGATTTGTAGTACAAAAGTCTTGTAGCAAAGCTATAGCAGCGTGAGGGACTACAGACCAAGGAAATTTACACCTTAGGAACTGATGGTTTACTTCTGTATAAAAACAGAGTGTATGTACCCAATGACCGAGAATTGAGGCTGGCAATTCTCAAGGAAATGCATAACGTGGCTTATGCTGGACATACTGGATATCAAAAGACTGTGGTGGCATTCAAAGGCCATTATTTTTGGCCAGGTATGAAGAAAGAAATCGCCGAATACATCACCAGATGTATGGAGTGCCAGAAGGTTAAGGCTGAGCATAGGCACCCAGTAGGGTTGTTGTAGCCTTTACCTATTCCTTAGTGGAAATGGGACGTGGTAACAATGGATTTTATCACAGGATTGTCCAAAACAAGAAAGAAGCATGATTTAATCATGGTGGTGGTGGACAAGCTTACTAAAGCTGCCCATTTTATTCCACTGAAAACCACCCACAGAGCAACAGATGTTGCTGATATCTTTTTAAAAGAAGTTGCACGCTTGCATGGAATTCCTAAGACAATTGTGTCTGATAGGGACCTGAAATTCACTTCGAATTTTTGGAAAGGACTGCTCAAAGGATTCAAAACGAATCTGAACTTTAGTACAACATATCATCCCTAGTTTGATGGACAGACAGAGAGGATGAATAGAGTAATAGAAGACATGCTGAGAATGTATGTGATGGATAAACCATCAAGGTGGGAAGACTACCTGCATTTGGTAGAATTCGCCTACAATAATGGGTATCATGCATCATTGAAGATGAGCCCATTCGAAGTGCTTTAT
>ML792056.1:190869-201716 GCA_009831015.1 Picea engelmannii
TGAGCCCATTCGAAGTGCTTTATGGAAGAAAGTGCAACACTCCAGTGAGCTGGGATAATCCAGCTGACAGAGTAGTAGTTGGGCCTGAGCTACTCAAGGAGATGGAAGACCAAATGATAAGAATTAAACAGAATTTAAAAGCTGCCCAGGACAGGCAAAAAAGTTACGCTGACAGTAACAGAACCCATAGAGAATTCAAAGTGGGTGACCATGTTTTCCTGAAAGTGAAAACTAACAGGAGTTCCCTAAGGCTGGGAAGTTGTGCCAAGTTGGAAGTAAGATTTTGTGGGCCATTTGAGATCCTGGAAAGGATTGGGCCGGTTGCATACATGCTTGCATTACCTGCATCTATGACTGTACATAATGTGTTTCATGTTTCACTGCTTAAGAAATATCTACCTGATGCTAATCATGTTATCGATTGGACTGTGATTCAGGTGGAACCAGAAGGTGTCCTGCAAGTGCATCCTGTGTGCATATTGGATAGGAAAAGAAAACAGCTTTGGAATCGAGCTATAGAGATTGTAAAGGTTCAATGGACCTGGTACGGTCCTAAGGACGCGACATGGGAGCATGAAGAGGTTATGCGGGCAGAGTACCCGCATCTTTTTGAAAATTTTGAAAGACATGCAGAGACAGTGTAAAGTTGCAATGAGGACAGTGCAAAAATAAGGGGAGGGGGATTGTAGTGTCCCCAAGGCTGAGCCCCATAGTAAACTATGTCCTGAAAGGAATTGTAATTATGTTTTATAGGTTGGTGAGCCAAGTTCCTATAAGTTGGAGGCTTATGTGTTTGTTAGGCCAGGGAGCCTAAGTGTTGAAGGCCAGGAGCCTACTGTTGTATATGTAATCATGCAGAACAATTAATAAAATATGAACACCGCCAGGTGCAGACCGACCACGATGAATGAGTGAAGGGGGACTGAGCGTCGACAATGTTACACATCAAAATTACTCACTTTGATAGTGTCGCAAGTGTCGTCATTACAAAGGTCACAAGTGTCACATTTTGCTCACAAGGTCGCAAGTGTCGCATGTTTCTCACAAGTGTCGCAGGTGTCAAAGAAAGCATATTGCCATGATGCCTATGTCGTGCCTATAACGACATGAGAAAGACACTTGAAACACCTCAAAAATCTGATTTGGAAGAGGAGAAATGAGTCAAGAGGCTTGCAAACCTTTTGCCATATGAAAGCACCTCAAAAACTGAGTTTTTGGAGAGGAGCGCTCCCCCTTACACTATCTTGGAGCACCGACGCTCCCCCTTACACTGTCAGGGAGCGTTATAATGCTCCCCTGACCCTTTTGAGGGAGCACTATATATTTTGAGAGTGTTGGCGCCCCCTAAAGCTTACTAGGGAGCGCTACAATGCTCTGATGGCCCTTTTGAGGGAGCGCTACCTATTCTAGGCGGTTGTTAAGCTGTTGAGATGAATGGGGGAGGCATCTTTTCATTCTTGGAAGGCAGTTGGATTCGAATCCCTAGTCCAGCCATGATCTTAGGGCAGATCCTCAACTGAAGGAGGAAAATCCTCACCTTCCCCAAGGATATCTCAAGATTGTTGAGTCTCTCCAAGGCTATATAAGCAAGCTTTCTAATGGTGAAAGAGGAGTGGAAATGGAGAATGATACCAAACTTATGATCTCATAAGTGAGGACTGCAAAATGGAGAATTACACCAAACTTATGATCTCATAAGTGGTGCTGGAGCTGATTGGGGGAAGAACTGAAGATATGAAACTTATGATCTTGGAGGAAACTCACAGTCAACCAAAGGAGAGTGATCAGTGAAGCTGTTGTTATCCAAGTTGTGGATCTTTCAGGCAAGGGTTAGACGAAGGGGACTTGACGAAGCTGTCGCATTCGCATCTACGATTGTAAGTACTGCTGTTGTTATTCTCATCAATATGACACACTTGGCCTGTTTCTTTCTAGTTTGTGTCTAATGTCACATGAACTTATCATTAATTGATAGATTTGTTTTCAAGCTAATATCAATAGAGTAGGAAGTGGTCGTATCTTTTTTTGTCCACAGAACTCAGCGAGGAGCAAAGGATTGGAGCGCAACTCGGAGCGTGCAGGGACAAACATCGATAAAAGGTACCTCTGTCATCCTTCCTTCTCATGTGTTAGTTTAGATAGATTTGAAAGGAAGTCAGTGTCCATGCTAAGCATTTTCTATCTAGAGTTAGGGTCAAGCTCTTAGAGGCGATCTACCTGTCCGTAGGGAGATTTTCCTACAACACACAGAGTGGGCAAGGAATTAGGGGTTGGAAGGTGGGAAAGGGGCTAAGTGTTGAGCCTAGGGGGCTTAATCTTGGGAATAATATTTTAATATTATCCCAAAGAGACATGTGCATTTATGTTTATCCTAAGTTCCTGGCAAGGGGGAAAACGTGTGAAGGGGATGCATGCGGATGGAATGCATGCAGTTCCAAGGGTGACAAGTGTCAACCCTGGTGCATGCAAATAAAATAGCCAAGATGAACCGTGGGGGGGGCTCTCTCATCCATTCGACCCAACTGCCCTGAGCGTAAGCCTGGTGACCTATGCAAGAATACCCTGGTGTAACCCTGAAAGCCAAAAATCCTGTGTTGATTTCTGAGATAGACGGTGTATCCTCTATTTGAACAGTTGGAGCTTGTGCGTGGGATCTCTACACACCTCGTACAATCCCAAAACCAAAACAGTGAGACTAACCCATGATTGCTGAACCAGTTTGGGAAGCGCGTGTTTGTTTTCCCAATTGGCTGTTGTGGCTACACAATACTGGACCGCGCGTGGCTTACTGGCCAGAGTAAGTCTGTGCCGAACCTGTGTGTAACCTCTCTCTAGGTGAGGGAGGTGACTGTGGTTGGAAGAGGCAGGTTGTCAGGCCTGTGAGCAACTCTTTCCAGGTGAGAGAGTTTGTTGGGAAGTGGTTTCTTCCAGAGAGTGTCCAACACCAGCTTCAGGCTCTGAGACTTCCTGATCTGGCCTGTTTCCGAGACCCAGAGAGGGAGGTTAGCACCGATGGAATGTGCTTGTGAAGGTGTATACTCCCGGGCAGAACAGGCATGTGGGGAATGAGAGTCTGGTAGTAGTGGGCGTAAGATGGCATCCTGGGAAGAATCCTTCCAGATTTCCTGTGTTGTTTTCCTGTAACCTCAGCCTAGCCTAGGATTCCTTGCCTTGGGGTGGAGCTTAGTCCTAGCTCGGGGGTGACCCATTGTTGAGCTAATGAGCAGTGTGGTCTAAGGCTGGGAGGTTCATGGAAGGCCTGCACTTGTTTGGTGGAATCTACCACTGCTAAAATATAAGTATCTGACTATGTATTTATCACATTTTGCTTGACTCTATTGTATATGTTATCATGATTTCCGCTGTTAGAAAATGAGACTTTAAGAACTTGATATAGCACTCAAGGCCACACTTGCAATATGGTGGGGTGCACACAAGGAAAAAATCAAGGATTGGTACCAATGTAAGAGGTTACTGCACATAAGGTTTGATGCAGAACAAAAAAGCAACCAACAACCTCAATATGATGGACATGGGGCACCAACGAAACACTTGGAGAAGTGCAGAGCGCTGTGGAAAATGACACCCCCAGAGAAATGACCTCATCATTTTGTACATACCTTAGAGGGCATCCCAACAAACTGGTATACAGACCAGGAACTGCGTAGAGGAGCTATGAGCTGACCAATACTACTACAAAACTTTACAGTCACTTTATCATTCAAGTATGAGAATCCTAACATATATGCAACACTTAAGAAAATAAGAGGGGTGATATTCATTAAGGAACCAAAAGTTGAACTCATAATAGAGGAACAACAACAGAACAAAAAGACAGTGAAATATCTGTTATCATGCTACCACATGCAGGAAGAAGTACCAGAGGAAGACGACCCATGCGATATTCAGATTGAGGAAGTGGATGGCGAAAGAGAAGTGGAAGGTCCACCTCTAGAATCAGAAGTAATTGATGTACTGATCAAGGTGAAGAAAGTCAACATTGGGACAGTTGAGAATCCAAAAATGGCCAGCATCGAAGACTACTGGGATGAGAAAACAATAGAAAGAATAACATATTTACTGCGCGAGTAGAGTGACCTATTCCCCACAATGTTTACAAAATGAAGGGCATAACAGGAGAGCTAGGTGAAATTAATATACCACTCAGATCTGAGGCAAGACTGATAAGACAACGACCATATAGACTAAATCCGATCTATAAAAGAAAAGTCAAAGATGAGATATATAGGATGCTCGAAGCTGACATCATTGAACTTGTGGAAGAATCAGAATGGATAAGCCCAATGGTAGTTCATGAGAAAAAACAAGGCGGGATAAGAATATGCATTGACTTGAGGAAGTTGAACGATGCATGTCTACACGATCCGTTCCCTACACCCTTCACAGATGAAGTGTTGGAGAACGTAGGAGGACAAGAAGATTATTCATTCACCGACGGATTTTCAGGATACCATTAGATCAAGATAGCGCAAGAAGACATATACAAGACCACTTTTTCTATGGAATGGGGGTCCTACTAGTACATAGTCATGCCATTTTGACTGAAGAATGAACCAACAATATTTTCCAGAGTAGTCATAGCTGCGTTTAAAAAAATTATCCACCAGTTTCTAGAGGTATACTTGGACGATTGGACAGTCTATAGTCTGTTGAAATACCATGTAGAGGTCTTGTGTCTGATGTTAGAAATATGCAGGCAGTTCCAGATATCATTAAACATCAAAAATTGCATCTTCAGAACACCGTTTGGGATACTATTGGACCATATTGTATGCAAGCAAGGTTTACTAGTAGATCCTGCCAAAATTGCAGTAATCGTTAACCTGCCACCACCAAAACAAGTTCATCAACTAAAAGAAACATTGGGACACAAAGGATACTACAAATGTTTTATCAAAGAGTATGCACAGATCACCGTGCCAATGGAGAAACTGTTAGGGAAAGATCCAAATTTTCAGTGGAATGAGGATTGTCAACACAGTCTGGATACGATGAAAGAAAAAATGGTCACCGCGCCAATACTAGTATTCCCAGACAGGGAGAAGAAATTACACGTACATGTAGATGCATCAACCATAGGACTTGGATCTATTCTGGTGCAACCAGGAGCAGGATAATTGGATCATTTGATATCATTTGCAAGTAGAAAACTGTCAAAATCAAAGTAGAACTACAACACTACAGAGAGGGAAGGACTAGCTATGGCCTACGTGCTATAGAAGTTCAGACATTACTTAATGGGAAAACATTTTAAGATGTTCACAGATCATTCATCCCTTAAGTACCTAGTCAAAAAGCCAATTTTGGGGGGGAGAATCTGTCGATGGTTACGATTATTTCAAGAATTTGATTTTGAAGTAGTAGTCAATCCCTGGAAGTTGAACGCAGGACTTGACCACCTATCAAGGGTCATGAATGGAGAGGAACCTACAAATTTAGAGGACATATTTCCGGACGCACAGTTATTTTCAGTCCAGATCGCCGATGAATACTTCACAGAAATCATCTAGTACTTGAGTATAGGTACTGCCCCACAAGAATATAACACCGTATAGAAGAAAAACCTAGTAGACCAGGCTGCAAACTATTAGCTGATTTCTAGACACTTATATAAAATGGGCGCAGATAGAATCTTGGATATGTGCTCGAACATGAAATACCAAGGATTTTAGCAAAAGCCCATGAAGGAATAGAAGGAGGAAATTACGCAGGAAAATCTACCACACATAAGTTATTGCGTGCAGGACTATGGTGGCCAACCATTCACAGAGTCTCGAAAGATAACTTTGCAGGTATTTGAAAAATGAGCAACAGATTTTGAAACCACAGATAACTTTGAGGGTATTTGAAAAATGGGAAATAGATTTTGTGGGACCAATTAACCCACTGACCAAGAGGACAGGAGAAAGGTACATTATCACCGTGACAAAATACCTGACAAGATGGGCAGAAGCCGCACCAGTCAAAGATTGCAGCACAAATACAACATCACACTTCCTATTTGAACATGTGATCACTAGATTTGGTTGCCCAAGTATTTTTATGAGCGACCAAGGCACTCACTTCATTAACAACACTATTAAGGCTATGCTTGAGGAATTTTAAGTCTATCATCAAAAGAGTACACCATATCATCCACAAACAAACAAAATAGTAGAATCCTTTAACAAAATCCTTGAAAATGCATTGACAAAGATCTGTAATGTTAACAGGGATGATTGGGACCTAAAAGTACCAACAATATTATGTGCATACATGACCACCTGCAAGAATTTGACAGGACATATGCCATTCAAATTGGTATATGGACAAGGAGAAGTGGTTGATCCAGAGTATTTTTCGGCACAAAATGAGAGCGGAGATATAATAAAGAAATGCACAGAGATATCATGTATATCTAATAATATAACATAAATATATCAGAGATGAAACCATAAACACAGAGATACAGTAATACACGATTTCTATTAATGAAAGAAATGTACAGAGACTGTAAAAATATAGAGTGAAAGACTCGTTAGAATGGTGGCAGCTTATCTCTAAGAAGAGATGTGACAGCTACTCGCATTCGCAAGAAGATGATTACAATGAGGCTCTGAAGGCATTTTTACAATAAATAGGAATGCCAAAAGCCATAGACATCCAAAAACCTAACCCTAGGAGATGAAGCGCCAAAAGTCATGTGGGCCTTGTTTGGGTAAGTTAGTACATCAACTTCCTGGGGTCGTAACTTTTGCATACGATCTCCATTTTATGCGCATGATAGCTCGTTGGAAAGGTATCATCGAGGAGATTCATTTTGAGGCCTCAATGATGACTCTGACTATCATTGAGAACCTTGATCTAGAAAAACCTTCATTTGGGCTCAAAATGGCCCCGAAAGTTAAAAACTGCTAAAAATTGTAAATTGCCAAATTTGCCAGAAAACTGTTTTGAGCCAGTCAGAAAAGGTGGGTGGCCACCAATATCCACCTGGATCAGTGGTTCCATTAGAATTTTTGGTACCCAGTCTGCGCGTAGCAACAATTACGAACATGACAGAATGAGGCACAGTGTAGGATAGGATGAATTAACTGATGATCATGGAGGAAGATAGGATCCTAGCAGGGTTCCACCAACAAGTTCAGAAAGCAAGGGACAAATCTTGGCATGACAAACATATCAAGAGGAAAACTTTCAAGGCAAGATAATTAGTGTTGATGTATGACAATAAATCCATTCAACATCTAGGAAAACTCAAAATGCACTGGTTAGGACCATATGAAGTAAAAACTGTCACAGATGGGGGAGTTGTACAATTGAAGGACTTAGGAGGTGAAAAAATTAGACAGATGATCAATGGGGGCCGACTGAATCTGTACAAGGATAGTCGACCATACAGAACTTGAAAGTCACCGTGTAGTCGAAAAAAAAGAAGATATAGTACAGGATATACAGGATATAGAAAGGTACCAACAAAAGAACAGTGCATCGAAAGGATAAGGAGAATGTATACTCGGGAATACGAGCCCGATGGAGACAAGGCCAAAGGTCACTTCAAATAAAAAACAACTGGGAAAAGTGGCTACAGAGAAAGAAGCACCAAGTGTCGGAGGCTAGCGGAATTGAATGCCAGAAACGACTGACGGGACACCACATTAATCATGCCAACTAGAGATGGAAAGGGAAATTAATGGAAAGTACAAAGGAACCAATGATTCATTGAATCTATAATCATGGTAATGTCTTTGAAAAACTTCACACGACACCAATACAAAGCAGGGACACAAGAGCAAAAAGGTTATTGCGAAATTAGAAAAGGCATAGAGTGAGAGAGCATACAAAGCAGAGAGTGAAGTTTGCAAAGGTTGCAGAGGCTACTAAGATCCACGAACAACGATTTCTTAAAACCATGACACCACCTAAACAAGGAGAACCAAGATAGAATACTAGACAACGTTGAGGTATGACCAAAGCACAATTGCAATCTAGGAAAGAGAACAAAAACCATCTCAGCTTCCAGAAGTCATCAATGTGGATGAAATCCTATTTCCGGATACAACAATGGCAGGCCCTACACACATTGAATAAGAAACCCAACAGACAACACCTATGGGCATGGACATCGATAGGCTAGAAGAAGGGAAAGGCCAAAAAAATGAAGATGCAGGCAACCTAGGGCACCCAAAAAACCCTGAAGAAACCCCGAGAGTCAATGGGATGGCTCCAAACCAAGAAGAAATGACCACGCCAGAAGAATCAAAGAGAAACCTGTCGGAACAGCCACATGAGGGAGAAGTGGAAGATGTCATTGGTCAATCAAAGAAGTCTGCTAAAGAACGAACAATGGAGTCTGGAACCTTGAGTCAACCACCACTAGGAAAGGACAAGTAGACAATACCTAGATCACTGTGCAGAAAACCCGCCACAACAATTGTTTTTCCGCGCATACCGGAATGGGTACATGTAAAAGTAGATTTGTTAGGTTATGTAGAGAAATTGGGGTAATCAAACCATGATGTAATAGACACGGACAAGTTCCTAGAGTTCGCTAAGAAGGTCTACCTACAGACTGTGGGTATAGGACCCTTTGGGGAACCAATTCATTAACCACTTGAGTGGGCAGTAGGACTGGACACAACTAGGATTTTAGGTTCTTTGGACCTACCGCACTTTGGGAGAGAACAATGTGAAAAAAGTTGCGTCAAGCAACTGATGGCTGTCACACATGGTGGATATCTATGGCTGGAGTAGCTCATCTCAATAGACGTATGAGCTCATCGCACAAATCATAGGGCTACCATCATGGGGAATGGATCCCGCAAAGTTCCTCGAGGACAAAAAAAAGGAGAAAGCACTCGCTAAGGAGATGAAAAATAAATATGGCATTGAAAGGGGGTTGTGTAGAATCATTATCAAGTGCATTAATGACGTCGTGATAAGAATGGCCACAAAAATTATGGCATGCAAGTTGCTCAGAAAATGCCGCAAGGAGGAACTCTCGGCTGGGGTTTTCATAGCTGTAGCAAAATTTTCCGAGGGCACCAGACTTAGTTGGGCCCATTAGTTTTTGAATCTGCTTCTAGAGGAATGTAAGGATGCGCAGGATCTGGGGAAAAAATTTCATTATTCATGGCTACTCATTCTGATAGCCATTATGGGATTGAAGGAACTGAAGTACGCATTTTTTTCCACTAGGCCCAAACCCTACCATGGAGTGTAATACTTATCGCTTGGAACCACTTCGAATGCTAAGAATATGAGAGAGAATGTAGCTATATTCGAAGGATATCTCCATGACCTAAAGGAAACCATCGCCAACAATTGGAGGATAACACTGGAAGTTGTTGCACACTATTAGGGCATAACCAACTTCAAAGACACTAGACATGCGATGTGGATCCAGGCGCGGAAGGATCCTGAAAAGTAATGGCTACAACTGCGTTACTGCATAACGAAGGGGGACATACAAATGACCATTAAGGATTGGGAAGATGAATGCATGATTCCAGTCCTCACTCGAGACATACCCGCAAAGATGGAGGAGGAGGAGGCAAGACAGGAACACACACATGTTGAGGAGGTAGGGAAGGAACAGATACATCTCCAAGAAGTAATAGTGCCCAAGAAACCAAGGACAGGTCAGAAAAATTGACAATAGAAGAAAGGGGGGACGTCCATGAAAAGATTCTAGACGAGGAAGAAGAACAACACACATGCACACCAAGTACAACAGAAACAAGCCGAGTGTTAAGAACCAAATATCAATATAGCATAGAAAAACCTCAGAAAAAGTACTCAACGCCTTGAAAAAGAGATTATTTCAGATAATAAGCCTCTTTGAGGGGGCAACCTCTTTTTACCCCACTTAAATGTTCAAGTACAAGATGATTCCAAATGAAAATGTCTCCTTGGTATATATAGAAGACTATGAGGTATAATTACAACTAATGGAATAAAGCCGACATAAATAAAATAACATTACTAATGTAATATGACCTAATTAAGGGGTAATGAGCCAATATTAGGGCTTAACATGCCCCTCCCCTTGAGACAAGTGTTGTCCGCAACGCTTGAGTAACTCTAGATTCTTCTGTATAAAAGACTCATCTTCCCAAGTGGAATCTTCAGCCGATAGTTTCCTCCATTTAATGAGATACTCTGAAATGGATCTATTCCTCAGCTGGCCAATTCTTGTGTTAGTGATGGCTTCAGGCTCCAATATGATTTTTCCTTCCTTGTCAAGTTTTGGCAATATAGTTTGAACTATGATCTTGTCACCTATAACCTTCTTTAAGCATGATACATGGAAAACTGCGTGTACTCGTGAAGATGCAGATAACTCCAATTTGTATGCCATAGTACCAATCTTTTGCAACACCTTATAAGTGCCATAGTACTTTGGTGATAATTTATTATCCTTCTTGTCTTGCTTGAGGTACATCTGTTTGTATGGTTGTAGTCTTAAAAACACCCAATCCCCTACTTCAAAACTTCTTTCACTATAATGTTGATCTGCTTGTTGTTTCATGCGATTTTGTGCCATGGCCAGGTTGTCCTTTAATATTTGGAGAACTTGTTGTTGATTATTCGGTAACCTTGTGATGAAATCCATGGAAACCTCCTCCCAACGCTGACTTGGGATGGCTAATGGTTGTAAAAGACCTGGGGTCTTAATAGTTTCCACCTTATTTTGTTGGCAAGCCAAACATTCTGCCACAAACCTTTGAACATCAGTTTTAAGGCCATCCCAAAAAAAAATCCTTCTTGACTCTATGGTAGGTTTTCAAAAATCCTGAGTGCCCTCCTACTGGAGAGGTGTGCAATTCCAATAGTACCTTTTGTTT
>ML792056.1:203511-217498 GCA_009831015.1 Picea engelmannii
CTCACCACACTTATGTCCCTTACTGTACTTGCTGTCACAATTAAAGCATAAACCTTTTTATTTTCTTTCCTCCAATTGTTGAGGTGTCAACCTTGTAGGTTGAGGTGTTTTAGAAGAAGGAGCATTGTTCTCTCTATAGATGTGAAGATTGGTCCTTCTAGTAGCCATAGCCATATTTTTACTTTCAACATTTCTTTCCACCTTAAATGCATTCTCCAATGATTTGGGTTCCCAAAGACGAACATTTCTTTCCACCTTAAATGCATTCTCCAATGATTTGGGTTCCCAAAGGCGAACCTCATGTTGAATGTTATCCTTTAAAGTTCCTATTAATACATCAATCAAGTGCTCATCTGGAAGATCGGTCACCTTTATATTCAATCTTTGGAAGTTCTCAATGTGCTCAGTAACTGAACCCTTTGGCTTGAGATTTATCAATTGGCTAAAGAAGGTATTGCTCCTTGTATCCTCATAGTGTGCTATCATTTATTCTGTGAAAATTGTCCAAGTGATGAGTGATTTGCGAGAACAAAGCCATCGATACCATACAAATTGATTAGGTTATAAATATAAAGAAGAAATTCATACCTTTTGTGTATGTGGCACATTATGTAGATCAAAGAATTGCTCCATCTGAAGTATCCATGTGATTGGGTCCTTGCCATCAAACTTCCTCATATCGATCTTAGGAACGTGGTTGGTCTTCAACCCAAAGTTGGAATTTCTCCATTCTTGATTCACCTTCCTTGTGTGCTCATCATGAATTTCATGGGATGAATTTTCACTTTCAGGTATCTTCTCTGTTACAAATTTTTTCAATACTTCCATGATCTCCTCTTTTAAACCATCCATCTTTGCCTCCAACTTAGCTTCCATCTCTTGTAGCTCATATTTTGTTACTATCTTCTTTTGTAAATAATTTATGTCCCTATGCATTTCTTCACCTTCATCAAGAGTCCAAGTAGGATTGTTTGGAGGCTTATTTGGTGTAGAATTTCCCTTTTTGGGTGGCATGTTGGCCAAGTATCACTTTTGAACCTTGATTTTGAGGTGGTTCTGCTAGACAATATTTCTTCTATTTTATCTCCCATTTTTTGGCCCTTTTGGGTATGAAACTTTATTTTATGTTGTTCTCTGATATTTCTTCTCTGCAATGCCATAGATCTGATCAAAATTGGATGTGCCAAGTGGAATTTACGGTAACTTCCCCACAACTTGCTTATTTTTGTCTTTTCCAAGAGATCTCACTTGTATAGCGTGCTCCGCACAAAATAATTGATATAAAATTATGAAACTAGTATCAGATATACTACAGACTGTCTACTATCCAATGAAACTGGTCCCACTCAATTTGAATACTCTAGGAAGAAGTTATTATTGTTTTACCTGGAACACCTTCTTGCGACTAGTCAATAGGACTAGTTAGATACCCTATCTTCCACATGGTTTATCTACAAATTTAAGATGAGCCAAAAGATGAAATTTTTACCATAGATACCTTACTAATTTATGTGAATATCCTCCAGAGTTCAGGGTCTGAAACATTAAATAATTTTTTTTATAGTGAAAATTCCGCAATGACTCAGTTCAGGATGATTCCAGAACCCTATCTTGTACAGGCTGTATCTCCGAAAGTATAAGGCCTCAGGAGATGAAATTTTAACCCAATGTACCTTAATCCATATACTAAATATCCTCCAAGCCGTTCTTATGAAACATTGTAGAAAACAAGTTATAGCAAAAATTCCAAGGTGTCTCATATGTAATAGTGAAACCCCAAGACCTTGAGCTCTGATACCATATGTTAAGAACCAAATATCAATATAGCATAGAAAAACCTTGGAAAAAGTACTCAATGCCTTGAAAAAGAGATAATTTGAGATAATAAGCCTCTTTGAGGTGGCAACCTCCTTTTACCCCACTTAAATGTTCAAGTACAAGATGATTCCAAATGAAAATGTCTCCTTGGTATATATAAGAGACTAGGAGGTATAATTACAACTAATGGAATAAAGCCGACATAAATAAAATAACATTACTAATGTAATATGCCCCAATTAAGGGATACTGAGCCAATATTAGGGATTAACACCGAGGCATCACAGGGGACTATATGAAGTTATCCTCGACAAGAGCCAAGCCATACTAAACACCTAGATGAGGGGTGCACGCAAGAAGACAAAGGTGCATAGAACGCCTCCAGAGTACACGATCATGAAGGATGATGCAAAAATGGTGGCCCAAGTTGTCCAGGATCACACATTCGAGGATTTTTAGAATGTTGTGCACCAAAGGGACATAATTGAATAAGAGCTGGAATACATGTGAAAACTCCTCAAGTAGATCGGGGAATCGCAGACAACCTACATCAGCGTAGAAATGGGGCTGTCAACATCATGGATAGGAGGAAAACTAGGAGCAAGCGAGTAGGATACAATCCAGACAATAGCACAAATATTTTTAACATTTCACATCACACCCAACATGTTGCGCATGGAAAAAATTGTTGGGTAGATACTCCTAAAGGAATTGGCTCAACTACATTTGGTATTGCCATGGATACCAGCCAAGGCCTTGTATAAACTACAAGTCAGTGTTACATAGGAGGTACAGTCTTATGCACACATAGATACAACAAAATTGCAGTAGGTAAAGGATAATCAGGACGAGTTGGAATTGGTATTTGAGTAGGCTAAGATAGAGACCAAAGAGGAGAGGGAATGCGTGAAGGGACTGGAAGAGAAAGAGGTCGTAGCCTACAAGAAGATCCCAAATAATGCAAAGACAACTGAACTCATGATGACAAATAAGATTGATCAGATTGTGCAGGAAATTGATCAATAACAACAAGATATTGAGAATGTCCAGGAGCAACATACACCTACCACTCCATGAGAGATGAGGGAGAAAAGGAAACAAGAGGCAACATCGTAGATACAAGAGATAGAACGGAAATTCCACGTGAATGACGACTTCTTCGAGAAAGTAGTGCAGCTCTGGACAAAGCTGGAAGAGGATCAACAGGTCCAGCAGTGGGACCAGGAAGGGGAAAGGATATGCGCTACTATTTAGGACCTCAAGTAGAGGCATAAGACAATGCCGATCACAGAGCGCATCAAAGGGGTGCAAGACATGAAGAAACTGAAGGAAAAACTCATAACTGTGCAGACACAGAAAAAGGAGTGCTAGGCTCAAATGGAACCACTCCAGGAGTGAGATGCATAAGTCATTTCACAGGCAGATGAAGCCAAATCATACATTTCAAAAACCCAGGCATAATGCGCAAGGATGGTCAATGACGAGATTGCAAGTGCAGATATTGGACGCACTCAAGGAGAAGACCGCGCAAGCCCAAACACAAGCAACTAAGCTCATGTATAAGTTCCAAGCGATCATAAGGGAGATCGATGAAGCACACAGGGGTTAGGTGGCTTAAGAAGAGCCACATGGTAGTGTTGGGGGCCTGTTGGAAGCAAGACAAGGTGGAAGGAAAGGATATTTTAGGAAGAAAGGAATGTACGAGGAAATCGACAACTAGAAGGAAGAGCAACACATGCACATGAATGGAAGACCTAACGACGTTAGGGTTAGGGTTTTTGTAATACATTGTAATGGATGATGAGCCAGAAACATATAAATATATATACCTAGGTATCATAGCGAGGGATCTAGAGTCAGGTATAGGGAGAGGAGAGGTAGTCATAGTAGGACTTTGAAGAGATGCTGAAAGGAAGGAGTCCTGTTTTGATAATTGGTTGTAATGCTTTTGTCATACGACCCCATTTTGTAAGATGTTGAGTTGTATAAGGTCAGGAGGGTAGATATTTAGGTTTAGATCATAGGCCGAGGAGCCTGGTGTGATCTAGTCCACCTCATAATATATCACAAGCTGAAGAGGCAATAGCTTTGAAAGGATTCCATGGTGGAAGAGTAACAATCCATCACGAAGAATGATGTGTGGGAAATTAGTTCCGAGTGAGACCCGAGGAGAATTCTGTGGTGAGTTCCAAGTGAATCTATAAGATCAAGCATGCAACATATGTAAACATCGAGAAGTAAAAGTGATATTTGTGGCAAAAGGATTCCCTCAGAAAGAGGGAGTGGATTATGAGGAGACATTTTTCTTCAGTCGACAGGTACACTTCCATCAGGACTATCATTGCTCTTATTTGAGTGATGGGTTGGAAATTACATCAGATGGTTGTGAAGACAATGTTCCTCAATGATGTGATTGAGGAGGAAGTGTACATAGAGAAACCTCATGGCTTTGTGATACATTTAAAGGAGTCTCATGTTTGCAGATTGAAGGAAGCATTGTATGGAATCAAGCAGACACCTAGAGCATGGTACTCCCAGATTGATGGAAATTAATAAGTTTGGGCTTCACTAAGAGTGATGCAGATCCAAACTTTTACCACAAGGTTGTAGATAGGGATCTAGTGATCTTACTATTGTAAGGGGGAGTTGGATTCAGAGTTAGAGGTGGAGGATCATCGACATATGTACTATTTCTTGGGATGAGAGGTGTGATAGAGATCAAATGATATATTCCTCAGTAAGGGAATACTGACGAGGTTAGATATGATGGACAACAATTCCATGGATACACCTATGGAGACAAATTTAAAGAATTTGAGTGATTTTGCTTTATATTCAGATTTGATGGATCCCATGATGTACATGAAATGGATTAGATCCTTGATGCACCTGGTTAATACCAAGCCATATGTTTTCTTTGTAGAGAGCACCTTGAGTCATTATTTGTTTGAATCCAAGGAAGTTCCATTGGGTTTCTTTAAAGCATGTTCCAAGGTACCAACATGGTACAGTTGGATATGGTTTGTCTCAGGTGGTGAAGTGAGGGTGAAGGGATATATAGATTCCGAATGGATAGGGAGTGCAGTAGATTGATTGAGCACCTTGGGGTGCTTCTTTAGCTTGGGATCAACCATGATATCCTATTTTAGCAAGAAGCATGATTCTGTAGCACTCAGTACAATAGAGACAAAGTATATTGCAACCAATATCACAAGTCGTGAAGTAGTGTGGCTTCATAAGGTTCTTGCAAGACTTCATCTGAGAAATGGTGCAAAAGGGAGTGGTGAAGCTTCAAAACATATCCATAGATAAGAAGATAACAAACATTCTCACCAATATTTTTTCTAGAGCGAACTTTGTTTACTTCAAGACAAGCTTGGCGTAGTGCAAAATGTCTCCCTCACTGAGAGAGAGTGTTGATGTTTGAGCAACATCAGGATGACATTCTATTAGGATTGGTCATGGTGATTTGACCAATGGAGAATGGGAATGACATAGTCTTCGAAGGCCATAAGAATGAAGGTGCTAATGGATCTCTAGGAGGTAGCAATAGGCATACATTCACTCATAGGGGTGTACCTATGGTGAATGGCCCAGGTGCAGTCTTCAAAGGACAAAAGAATCGAGGTGATAATGTTACTTTAATGTGTGGTAGCATCGGGTAGACATTCACCCATAGGGGTGTACCTATGGTGAATGGCCCTGGTAGGAATCAAGAATACCTTCTCCTAGATTGGGATGCATACCAATGGATATAGGATACATTTATCACAAGGGCGTACTTGTGGTAAATGGGCCTAGGCGTAGTCCTTTCCTTGATCATGACAAGTGATATGGGCTTGAGCTGCTTGAGGTGCTTTCCACATGTCAGATAACATCAGGATGACATTCACTCATAGGGGTGTACTTGTGGTGAATGGCCCCGATGTGATATTTATCCTTAGTTGTGGTGATTAGACAAGGACAGGTATAAGACACAAGGTGCTAGACACAATTTTGTGAAGATGGATCATCAACATGGATCACGGGAAAATTTTCTATGAAAGAAGAAATCCAAGAAGACAAGGAAATGTCAAGGAAACCATTGAAGAAGAATCAAGAAAACACAAGAAGAAAATAGAAGACAAGAAGATCAAGTCGACTCCATTGAAGCATTGAAGAAACACTTGTAAAAGTAACAAAGGAAATAAAATAAAGTTAAAGGACAAAAATGACAAGTTGACCTGCCTGTAAAATAAGGTGACTTGACTAGTATAAATAAAGGAAAGTTCATTTCATTATTACACATCTCATCATCTCTCTTCTTCTAGTGCACATTACCCAGTTGCTTCGTGCTAGTTTCCAGTTGTAGTGTGTTGGAAGCAGGGCAAGGCGGAAGGAAAGGCTATTTTGGGAAGAAAGGCATGCACGAGGAAAGTGACAGCTGGAAGGAAGAGCAACATGCACACATGCATGGAAGACCTAACGACGTTAGGGTTAGGGTTTTTGTAATACATTGTAATGGCTGATGAGCCAGAAAAGTATAAATATAGATACCTATGTCTCATAGAGAGGGATCCAGAGTCGGGTATAGAGAGAGGAGAGGCAGTGATATTAGTACTCTGAAGAGACGCCAAAAGGAAGGAGTCCTGTTTTGATAAATGGTTGTAATTATTTTTTCATATGACCCCATTTTGTAAGTTGTTTAGATGTAGAATGTCAGGAGGGTATATCTTGAGGGTTAGATCATAGGTTGAGGATCCTGGTGTGATCTAGTCCACCTCATAATAGATATCAACCCGACTGAGGGTGAGTTGTAAAGCATGCGACACTGTAGTTTTGGAACTAGCATAATAGAAGAACTTGAGATCCAGATCTTTGTGGACATAGCCCCAGGGGGGTGTGAACCATGGTAAAACCTGTGTTATGTGATGGATGTTTGTGTCTCTTTTACTATTTATAAGTAGATGTTAGCATGATGAATGAATGAGCTAATGAGTTTATTATATTACATGCATAATTGGGAATGATAGTATATTTATTTAATAAGTTAAATAGAATTCACAGTGCACACTTCTCAGATCTACATTCAATTCTAGATTGCAAACACCTACGTACTGCAGTCACCCATTAAGACTATCTAGACTAAGACTACACAGTGCACTCTATGCGCTGCATTTCCTTCTGCGTTACCAGCAGGGTCGATAGTTTTAGAGGCTTTGTTGGACCCCCAGTAGACTGAAATTGGATCAATCACATTAAAATTATAACAGAGAAACCTAAACCAACACAATGCCAATTTTTAGTTACTAGTTGCGCTATCTTTTTCCAATGATGCGCCATGATTGAGGGTTCTTCCTCACACTAGGGTGAAAATTTCTATGTGCTTGGATTCTTCATTTTTTAAGTGATGTATTTGTGAACTCAGATTAAATTTATTATAGATAAAAGTTGGGTTTTTATCTCGAGTTTGGGTTTTCCCAAGATAAATCTTGTGTCTAGTATGCATGGATATCTCTCTATGATTCTGTTATTTCCACTACAGTTTTATTTTAGTTGAAATTTTTAGCATGAAATTATTCTATGATAACAATGGCATTGAAATCTATTTGAAATCATAAGGTAATAATTATCAGATCTAGAAATTAAAAAATTCAACACAATGACCTGTTATCACATAAAGTTGTTCAGGTTCGCAGGTGACAGCCATGAGCGCAGACAAGCAGCATGTGGCCGCCCCTAGTGGTCAAGGCACATCCCGATCCTGAGGAATATTCAACAAATGAAGAGAGACTGAATTTTGCAGCTTGAAGCCACCTGCTTATTCAATGCCCAATCCATGAGAAACACGTGGCGTCCCTCTAGACGTCAAATCCTCGTCCATCCATGCTCCAATCCTGATGAAGATCCAGTTAATGAAAAAAAGGACCAGTAGCTGAAACCTCAGCTCAGTCCAAAAATAGGAAATGTGAAAGCCATGGTCGAAGAGACATAAGTGTTTGCCCAAGGTACAACATGAATGGTTTCTTCTTGTAGGCCTATACTTATCTGAGCTTGCATCTGACAGGAGAAAACACACACAATCTGACAGAAGAACGCTCAGATGAAGGCTTTGAATGGAATGGCCATATCAAACTCTTGGAAGTTGTGAACTGATCCAATTATAAATAGGTCATTTAAAGATTTTGTTAAGGTCGTCAACTGGTTGAGAATAGCTCCCTATTTTGTAATGATTTGATACCAGAGCTGTTCTCTAGTTATGTACAAAAATTGAGACTTTCACATTAATAAAAGTCAACTTCTTTCATCTTCTTGTTTAAACTGTGCTGAAACACTCATGCATGGAGGATCCAGACGAGGGTTGTAGTTTTATTGTAATGTAGGTTTGATTATAATGATGTTGTGACCTGTTCCATTACTTTCCTTTTGTTGTCTTATTTATTCTTATGATGAAATTCTCATGCATGGAGGATCCAAACAAGTTGTCGTAGTCGCATGATAATGGAGGTTTGATTATTATTCTACTGTGATATATTTCAACGTCTGAAACTTAAGTTCAAGAGTGCTCTTGTGCCTAATTTTTTCTTCACCAAGCTTCTTGAAGGCCAGATGCTCATGGAAAACTTGGCCACCTTTCTCACTAAGTCTTCCTTCTGCTCACCTTTAACCTTAAACCACTGACTGAAGTTAATGAGGACCTCATTTCCTTATGTATTGCTTTTCCAGTTTCTGTGTTAAAACATTCTTTTATTGATCTTTGTCCATTTGACCTCCATTCATAAAACCTACCTCCACAAACATTTTGATGGGTACTAGGCTTATCCTCATGCAATCTGAGGGTGACTCTCAGTGCCAACATTCTTGGCGCCATTGCCGGGGAATGAATTGAAGACATTTCCCTGGGATTGAACGATAAAGAAATTTTGATTCTGAAGGTGCATAAAAAATCAGTACCTTGAAGATTGCAACTTGCACTTGGTGACTCCACTGTTTCAGTTGTGGGTCCAAAAGGGAGACACATGAGGTATACTCCACATCTACATCCTGAAAACACCTGAAGCTGACCCATAGAAGATTATCAAGAAAGGAAAGCTTTCTCAAGAAGGATTTTAGCTGTTGTTCCAGATTGAAAAGCTCCATTGCAAAGATCCAGTTTTAGATGGTGAACTAAAGTTGGACACATTATTCTGACTGCTCATCTTTCACCATGGCGACTCCACTGGTTTGAAATGGAAAAGATTTTAGATCAAAGGTATGCCTTCTGTGATTTTTCAAAAATAGTTGGTTTCCCTAATCCACTGCCTAATAGAGATGAATGGGAAAGTAGCCTTCCTAAATTTCAAGGAGAAGAGTGGGAGTTACCAGCTGAACCCTTACTGTATTTTCATGATTTTATTCATCAACTTCATATCGTGCATGAAGATTCCTAGATAAATATTTTCAGGTATTCATTAGAGGGGATTTCTCGTGATTGGTGTAGATCTCTTCCAGTTGCAAGTATCATCTCTTTGACATGATTTGATGCAACTTTTAATTCATTTTGCAAAGAGTATTTTCCAGCCGAATGTCTTTTTCAGGGATATTGTGATGAGTTTTCTTTGCTCCATAAAGATTCTTCTAGTCATTGTTACACATGAAATTTTCACACCTAGGTGCCTTGCCCTAAGTGTCGTAAGTGTCATATAAGTGTCTCATACACCTTGACACCATGGAATAGCCTATGTCACAATCCCTAGTCAATGTGGAGGAGGGATATATTACATGAAGGCCAAAATAACAAGTGCACATGAATTATTATTAATATTCATGAAAAAAATAATAATTAAAAGTGAGAATCAAGTGCACATGAATTATTATTAATATTCGTGGAAAATAAACTATTTAAGTGTGAGAATCCACCTCACATTTGGTTTCCTATTTTTTAGGGAAGGTGGAGGATCTCATGGATGGTTGAAATATTTCCTCCCTAAAATCCTTGAGAGATATTTCCTCCCTAAAATCCTTAAGAGATATTTTCTCCCTAAATATCTTAGAGATCCCTTTTTAGTGGATCTGATGAGTGATCCTCTCCATGGTGGTTAAGCCTCCAAATCCTATATAATGAGGGATTTCCATGGATATGGAAGAAGCAAATTTGAGGTATCAAACCTATGGTCTTGGGAGAAATCTTTAGGATATCAAACCTATGATTTTTGGAGATTTGTGCAAGGGCTAGACGAGGAGGACTTGGAGAGGCTGTTGCAACTTCATCTAAGATTTGTAAGTATCGCTTTTGAGTTCTCCTTAATATATGCTTGGACTATTCCCTTCTAATATGTTTATCTTCACATATGTTGTCTATTATAGATGGATTTTACTAGACTAATCTCATAGAGTAGAGTAGGAGTTCTTTGTACTCTTGTTGTCCATTGCATTGCAAGTGTTGAATGGTGCTAAGGAGCTCGGGGATCAAGATCAAATTGGAGCAGAGAGGGAAAAAAACGGAATAAGGTGCATCACACTTTATTCCTTCTCCTTCTCTTTCTAATTAGGTAAATAGATTCAAAGGGATATTAGTGTCCAATGTTAGCATCCTTCTGTCTTGGTATAGGGGTCTAGAATCCAAGAGAAGATTCGCCTGCCCGTAGGGGGATTTTCCTATAATAGAAATTGGCGAATCCACTGGGGATCGACATTGATTTGAATTTACTTGGATTTTCCCTGACCTTTTCCTACATTTTAGATCAGTTTTACTATTTGTTTATGATCCATTACCTTTCTCCCATCTTCACTAGCAATTTCACCAGGTTCTGTGAATTCTGGGTGAGTTTTTTAGCTTTTTTTGAGTTTCTGGGAAGATGAACACCCCCCTGTAGGCCATATCAGAATGCTGATATATAATAAATGCTCCCCTGTAGTTCTTTACATAGTGTTGTAGCGATTTGTGCCCTTGAGATAGGGAGTGCTGATTTCCTTTTTTGAGGTTTTCTGCCTTTTTCTCATCAGATTTTTGCAGCCTGTTTTGTAGAGATCCTTTCCAGGGTTTGCACTTTGGTTTGTGAATTTGTTTGGGTTGATATTTGATACTTATCACTTCTTATTGTCTTTATTTGGGCTTAAAATGTTTTAAAAAATGTAAAATTTCCCTTTCTAGCTAATTGTTTTGTCGGGACAATTTGAGTATTTTCTCTCACTCCCTTTTGTTTTTTTGCTTGGCTTTTTAAGATATTTCCTTGTTTTGGAATCACTCTTCCTCTTTGAGATCTTGATTTGGTTTTTGATACTTTCTCGTTCATCTGATTGTTTGAAAGTTATCACAAGAAATCCCAAAGATCTTTGTATTGATCCATTTGGTCTTTGATTTATATCTTTCCAAATGATTTTCTTTGTTTGAGTTTTGGTTTTCTTTTTAAAAGTTTAAATTTGTTTTTCTTCTTATTTGATCATTGTGAGAGTGTGCTTTCTGTTTATATGATACTTTCTTCCAATTGTCTAAAACTTCAAATAGTGAAATCTAGTTGGCATAAGAAGCTTCAAATCAAATCAATTAAAGTTCATATTTAAAACAAAGAGATATCTTTTCATGGTTAGATTTTGGATATTAGAATCATTTTCTGGATAGTTTAGCATTGAATTGGATTCTTGTTGAAAACAATTGCATGAAATATCTGCATTTTTTGTGTTTGATAGTGAAAAGGAAAATCTCTTCTCCTTCCCATAAGTAGATGTTCATTGAAAGAAAAAATTGTTTATCATTTTTATTATGAATTTTTGGGAATCGAGTCATAATATCATCAATTTCACTCTCATTCACCTCTGAGTAAAGAACAACCACAAAAATCAACGCTAATTAAAATCAATCTAGAAACTTTTTATTTTTAGATTATTCCAACAACATTAGACTAGGATTAATGCTTTGGATTAGGCTGTGAGTACAACTCTCCAAATCATTCAAAACAAACTTAGAATCTTGTGATAGGGAGAGAAAATCCAATTGTTGTATAATCTTATCTAGGATCCCCCTCTCACACAGGGGTTACGCACGAGGTCACGTTCGGGAGAGCCACAAAGATTATCCCTCTGCGGTTTAACCATCCGTAGTAGTAAGATTGTATATTGTGGGTTCTTCTTGAGGTCCAACTCTCTTCATTTGGTCTCGGTACTTCGTGAATTATGAATCCGTTCGGGGTCCTCTGGAGTTCTACCAGTCCACTTGTCCTCAGTTCTCTCGAAGGATTTAAGACTTGATATCCTACCCATACGTTCGGACTAGATTGTCGAATGTACCCACCTAGGAGATTACTGTGAGTTGGTGTCTTTAGTAGCCGTAATATTTAGGGCCTTTACACAAGGTGAATGTGAAGGGAAGTCTTCACTATACCTGGAACAAATGGTGGTCAAACTCACTCGGGCTCCTTGGAGGGTAAATCCACAATTACTGTGTGGAAGCTTGCACCAAGGCGTAAGTCCGTTAAGAAGGTCGCCATCATAACTGTTCCACCCGCTCATATCCTAGCTCCTTCTCGACTTGATCATGCGATGTTGGATTTCATCACCAACTAGTACGGTCATTGAGAGAAGGTTTGTTTGCTTGTTGTTTATTCTAGATTTTTTAGTGTGTGTTGTTGTTTTCATAATTTTTCAAGATTGATCCTGTAGACAATAAAGGTCTCCGTAGATCACGTAGGATTCAAGGGTTGCCTTTGGAATAAGGCTATGAACCCTTACCTCCTAATTCATGAGAAGACATCTACCTTGAAGAGGTAGAAAATCGCTCTAACGCTGGGAGTGCTGCTACTCCGTTGTTGGGAAATTCGGAAAGAGCCTTGGCTATGGTTGAGGATCCCACTCCTCGTACTACACCTGTATCAAAATCTCCTATTGAGCCACTCCTGGTTTGATTAGACTCGTTCAATAATCTTATATAAGAAGAAGCCTCTGTTCTTCCATTGAGACCCATTACTGAGACATACATGGGATCCACATAACCGTTTTTTAGTGACGACTTTAGAACCCATGTTCATCCTACCGACGCAGTAGATCCACATCAAACACCTTCCTATTTTGTATGGAGGAATCCATTAGGATGTGATATTTATGAGAATTTTGAATATATTCAACAACCTCTTAATCCTCATGACCCTCTTGCTGCTGAGGCAGGACCATTTGGTCAAACTATTGATCATCCCATCGAACAGGTCATTGACCCTGCTGTTACATCAACACAAGTTCACCTCAATGCTGGAGTCATAATTATCCCTCATACACAAGGCACTTCAACCGTTACTCCCATGATAACACCTTTTCACACTACAACTCCTCATGTTCCATAAAATCTCGTTGGAACGCATTTACAACAGAGAATGCAGACCCTTGCCAGACATACACAACCAACTGCAGGACATATCCTGACTGGGGGGAAACCACCATCTAGTGGACCTATCCCTCCCGGGGGACAACCATCCTTTAGCAGGCCTACCTCTCCTGGGGGATTGGCGCCTTTGCATGTTCCTTCTAGAGGAAAATCTCCCTTTACTAGTCAAACCACAGTTGTAAATCAACCTATGGTAAGAGGGAAACCTTCTTTTGCTAGAAACCCTTCGCAATCCTAGGGAGTACCTTCAGAAGGTACATTTAATCAAACCTACCCCGTGGGGAAATCATACCATAACTCACAAGGAGGATTATCAAATCCTGTTCCTTCTGGACTATCTTTGGGACAACCTTATCTAGGTGTCCCAAATCCCACCTAGGGTCCTCAAGGACAACAATCTTATCCTCACCAAGGGAAAATTGTTTATCCTCCCCAAGGGGATAATGTTTACCCTCCTTAGGGAAAAAATATTTACCCCCCTCAAGGGCAGATTGTTTATCCCCCACAACCGAATCAACCAACTAATACTCCTCCAAATCCACCGGGTTTCACCCCACTCATGAATGTTCCTAAAAAACCATCGAATCCTACCTATACTAGTCAACAACAATCGTATATGGGAGGGCCTACTGGATACAATTGTCCACCTCAACCAATTTATGGCCCCAATGATGTCCCTATGACACACTAGTATCACCCTCAGGTTAATCGACAATTACCCTTCCTTGCCACTCTAGATCTCCCAGACTTGTCTCAGTTGACAAATGATCCCATATTGCATTTTCCTTTTTGGCCAGTAATTCCTGCTAAATTAACTTCTGACATCCCCAAGTTTGA
>ML792056.1:223059-237224 GCA_009831015.1 Picea engelmannii
ATCTATGGTTTCAGAATCCTTGGAGCAAGAAGTGTGTGGGGAACGAAGGACAGTTGGAAGGGACCTTACGACATCAAGGCATTGGTTGTAATCTCTCTTTCATATTTAATAATACAGTAATATATTTCTTTCCCATAAAGTGAGATTTACTTTATTACATGATTCCTTGATCACATGTATAGTCTAGAGTTTTGAATATATTAATGTCTTTGCTGTGATTGGTTTGTGTTGTTGTGTTTGGACGACGCAAGAGCATCGTAGCAGAGTGAGGTACAACAGAGATCAAAGGAGAGCTTTCACAAGGTAAGTGCATCATCCTTTTCTCTTGTCCATTCAATACTTTAGATCTAGGGAAAGCGGTATATTCTGTCACTGTTTGTTCCAGATCCAGGTGGATCTGGGGAGATCGGTTTGTGTCCGCACTTACGGATTTATCCAATAACAGTCACTGAGGAAGAATCCATTGCTCGAGCTCATTACTTAGACTTGGTTTATTCACAATTTGGTACTTTGTATGAGTTGATTCCAAATGCTACCCATACTCCTACCGATCCATTCAAACATTCGTCCATGGAACATGCAGATGGAGTTATCGGTACCGTCAAAACCCAATCTACATCACATTCGACCAGAACAATAAATTGCTCCGTTTCAGCACCCATTCCCAGATCGAATTTACTCTCCTCTACCTCCCTCCCAACTCAAATATCTGAGGTGAATGCAGTTCAATATGCCTCTTCACAACAATCCGTGGGTAAGAAGAAAACAAAAAATAAACCCAATAATAATAATAATAATAATGAACATCCCAAAACAAAAACTCCACCACTTGCTACTGAAAATCCACCACAACGAAAACAAAAATTCCCATGTATTATTTGTGGTAAAGATCATTTCACCCGAGACTGTCCAGATCACGATGAAGTTGAAATTTTTTTCAAAGGGAATTCACAAGCCGCCGTGTTAACACAACCTTTTCCTTAGCAACAATCCATGGTTGCTCAAGAACTTGCCCCTCCCATGGGGGGCAGTTCCAGCCACCCTCCTAGTGATGAAGCCTCAACAAGTGCTCATATTTATATGTTCAATGGGATTGATTTAACCACTCACACTACCACATACGACACACTGGATAAACCTGATAAAGAAAAGGTCACTAATGGTACTCCAACGGATCCATCTGCCGCCTCCTTTCGTCCTCTGTCTGTTAGTCCTCCATCTCAATCACTTTAGATAGAGAAAACTACTTTCGACTCTCCTTTACACCCTCCCAAGAGAACTATCTGCAAATCAAATTTTAATCCTAGTTCACGTGCCACCCAAAACTACAACATTGTTGAAGATTTGGCTCAAGCACTGTGTGCTATGTTCGCTCTTGAATTTATGCAACATTTCCCTAGTCAACATAGAACTCTATTGGCTTCCATTGTTTCCATTGATCCCGAGTCCTCAAATAATATCATGTTTAACCTTGACAACTTCAAATAATGACTTTCTCACCAGATTGCTTTTCAAATTGATTTCGTTGTTCTTAACCAACAGATTCACCGCACCATCTTGGATGAGGGAGCTTCCACTTGTGTCATATCGTTAGCTTATTGGAAAGGATTAAAATTACCTACACTTAACCAATCCCCTACAATGTTACAAGCATTCGATGGGCGAGGTTTTCGTCCTCATGAACTTTTGCAGTCCTTAGCTGTTTAGTTGGGAGGTAAGACCATCTCTGTCGATGTATAAGTAGTCAATGCTCCCCTTGATTACAACTTGTTATTAGGAAGAAGTTGGTTTTATGCCATGACTGCCATCGCTTCATCGGTGTTTCGATGTGTACAATTCCCTCATCAAGGAAAAATTGTCACCATTGAACAGTTAGATTATTGTACACCCGACACTCGCACTCCTGCCACCAACAATATTCCTTTCTTGGGAGATAGTAGAATCACTTATGAAAGTGATGGTGTAGGTCTTTTAAAATATTCTTCCCTTATGGGTACGTTCCCTACACCACTTCCTCCCAACACACAACATATTTCCACAATCAATATGATTTCGACTATGGCCTATCAATCTTTAGAATCATCTAATCCTTGGCTTGTGCCTAGTCTGTTAGAATTCAATGCACTGGGTGACACTATGCCACTTACTCCAATTGAGGCTTCATACAATGCTATCCAATATTCCTCTCCCCCCTTGGAAGACCAACATCTATTGGCATACAACACTTATTCGTTGCCATCTTTGTTGAATTCCTTATCCTCTTCTTTTGACTACAATTCCCATATTTTTCCATCAGACGAATCCATTATGGAAATGTTTAGTATCAACGAGGTACCTTGGGATGACAACCATCATCAATCTTCTTTTCTTCCTCCTCTGGAGGAAATTCAGAAAGACATACACTCTATATTCCCCTCTAATGTTGTTAATTATCCCCAATCTCCTATACTTACCCAATATACTATTTCTAAGGGGAATTTAGGCAACATCTCTTCTAAAATCGCTATCGATATCTCGATCAAAGAGGGTATCGTGGAAAATGTTCATTTTAGTGATAATTGTTCACCCGAGGAAGTGGCTTCTTACCCCACTTTATTTAAATAATTCCATGATGTCTTCGCTTGGAGCTTTGTGCAAGGGCTAGACGAGGAGGACTTGGAGAGGCTGTTGCGACTTCATCTAATATTTGTAAGTATCTCTTTTGAGTTCTCCTTAATATATGCTTGGACTATTCCCTTCTAATATGTGTATCTTCACATATGTTGTCTATTATAGATGGATTTTACTAGACTAATCTCATAGAGTAGAGTAGGAGTTCTTTGTACTCTTGTTGTCCATTGCATTGCAAGTGTTGAATGGTGCTAAGGAGCTCGGGGATCAAGATCAAATTGGAGCAGAGAGGGAAAAAAACGGAATAAGGTGCATCACACTTTATTCCTTCTCCTTCTCTTTCTAATTAGGTAAATAGATTCAAAGGGATATTAGTGTCCAATGTTAGCATCCTTCTGTCTTGGTATAGGGGTCTAGAATCCAAGAGAAGATTCGCCTGCCCGTAGGGGGATTTTCCTATAATAGAAATTGGCGAATCCACTGGGGATCGACATTGATTTGAATTTACTTGGATTTTCCCTGACCTTTTCCTACATTTTAGATCAGTTTTACTATTTGTTTATGATCCATTACCTTTCTCCCATCTTCACTAGCAATTTCACCAGGTTCTGTGAATTCTGGGTGAGTTTTTTAGCTTTTTTTGAGTTTCTGGGAAGATGAACACCCCCCTGTAGGCCATATCAGAATGCTGATATATAATAAATGCTCCCCTGTAGTTCTTTACATAGTGTTGTAGCGATTTGTGCCCTTGAGATAGGGAGTGCTGATTTCCTTTTTTGAGGTTTTCTGCCTTTTTCTCATCAGATTTTTGCAGCCTGTTTTGTAGAGATCCTTTCCAGGGTTTGCACTTTGGTTTGTGAATTTGTTTGGGTTGATATTTGATACTTATCACTTCTTATTGTCTTTATTTGGGCTTAAAATGTTTTAAAAAATGTAAAATTTCCCTTTCTAGCTAATTGTTTTGTCGGGACAATTTGAGTATTTTCTCTCACTCCCTTTTGTTTTTTTGCTTGGCTTTTTAAGATATTTCCTTGTTTTGGAATCACTCTTCCTCTTTGAGATCTTGATTTGGTTTTTGATACTTTCTCGTTCATCTGATTGTTTGAAAGTTATCACAAGAAATCCCAAAGATCTTTGTATTGATCCATTTGGTCTTTGATTTATATCTTTCCAAATGATTTTCTTTGTTTGAGTTTTGGTTTTCTTTTTAAAAGTTTAAATTTGTTTTTCTTCTTATTTGATCATTGTGAGAGTGTGCTTTCTGTTTATATGATACTTTCTTCCAATTGTCTAAAACTTCAAATAGTGAAATCTAGTTGGCATAAGAAGCTTCAAATCAAATCAATTAAAGTTCATATTTAAAACAAAGAGATATCTTTTCATGGTTAGATTTTGGATATTAGAATCATTTTCTGGATAGTTTAGCATTGAATTGGATTCTTGTTGAAAACAATTGCATGAAATATCTGCATTTTTTGTGTTTGATAGTGAAAAGGAAAATCTCTTCTCCTTCCCATAAGTAGATGTTCATTGAAAGAAAAAATTGTTTATCATTTTTATTATGAATTTTTGGGAATCGAGTCATAATATCATCAATTTCACTCTCATTCACCTCTAAGTAAAGAACAACCACAAAAATCAACGCTAATTAAAATCAATCTAGAAACTTTTTATTTTTAGATTATTCCAACAACATTAGACTAGGATTTAGCGCTTTGGAATAGGCTGTGAGTACAACTCTCCAAATCAGTCAAAACAAACTTAGAATCTTGTGATAGGGAGAGAAAATCCAATTGTTGTATAATCTTATCTGGGATCCCCCTCTCACACAGGGGTTACGCACGAGGTCACGTTCGGGAGAGCCACAAAGATTATCCCTCTGCGGTTTAACCATACGTAGTAGTAAGACTGTATATTGTGGGTTCTTCTTGAGGTCCAACTGTCTTCATTTGGTCTCGGTACTTCGTGAATTATGAATCCGTTCGGGGTCCTCTGGAGCTCTACCAGTCCACTTGTCCTCAGTTCTCTCGAAGGATTTAAGACTTGATATCCTACCCATACGTTCGAACTAGACTGTCGAATGTACCCACCCAGGAGATTACTGTGAGTTGGTGTCTTTAGTAGCCGTAATATTTAGGGTCTTTACACAAGGTGAATGTGAAGGGAAGTCTTCACTATACCTTGAACAAATGGTGGTCAAACTCACTCGGGCTCCTTGGAGGGTAAATCCACAATTACTGTGTGGAAGCTTGCACCAAGGCGTAAGTCCGTTAAGAAGGTCGCCATCATAAATTTTCCACCCGCTCATATCCTATCTCCTTCTCGACTTGATCATGCGATGTTGGATTTCATCACCAACTAGTACGGTCATTGAGAGAAGGTTTGTTTGCTTGTTGTTTATTCTAGAGTTTTTAGTGTGTGCTGTTGTTTTAATAATTTTTCAAGATTGATCCTGTAGACAATAAAGGTCTCTGTAGATCACGTAGGATGAAAGGGTTTTCTTTGGAAGAAGGCTATGAACCCTTACCTCCTAATTCACGAGAAGACATCTACCTTGAAGAGGTAGAAAATTGCTCTAACGCTGGGAGTGCTGCTACTCCGTTGTTGGGAAATTCGGAAAGAGCCTTGGCTATGGTTGAGGATCCCACTCCTCGTACTACACCTGTATCAAAATCTCCTATTGAACCACTCCTGGTTTGATTAGACTCGTTAAATAATCTTATATAAGAAGAAGCCTCTGTTCTTCCATTGAGACCCATTACTGAGACATACATGGGATCCACATAACCGTTTTTTAGTGATGAATTTATGACCCATGTTCATCCTACCGACGCAGTAGATCCACATCAAACACCTTCCTATTTTGTATGGAGGAATCCATTAGGACGTGATATTTATGAGAATTTTGAATATATTCAACAACCTCTTAATCCTCATGACCCTCTTGCTGCTGAGGCAGGACCATCTGGTCAAACTATTGATCATCCCATCGAACAGGTCATTGACCCTGCTGTTACATCAACAAAAGTTCACCTCAATGCTGGAGTCATAATTATCCCTCATACACAAGGCACTTCAACCGTTACTCCCATCATAACACCTTTTCCCACTACAACTCCTCATGTTCCATAAAATCCCGTTGGAACGCATTTACAATAGAGAATGCAGACCCTTGCCAAACATACACAACCAACTGCAGGACATATCCTGACTGGGGGGAAACCACCATCTAGTGGACCTATCCCTCCTGGGGGACAACCATCCTTTAGCAGGCCTACCTCTCCTGGGGGATTGGCACCTTTGCATGTTCCTTCTAGAGGAAAATCTCCCTTTACTAGTCAAACCACAGTTGTAAATCAACCTATGGTAAGGGGGAAACCTTCTTTTGCTAGAAACCCTTCGCAATCCTAGGGAGTACCTTCAGAAGGTACATTTAATCAACCCTACCCCAGGGGGAAATCATACCATAACTCACAAGGAGGATTATCAAATCCTGTTCCTTCTGAACTATCTTTTGGACAACCTTATCTAGGTGTCCCAAATCCCACCTAGGGTCTTCAAGGACAACAATCTTATCCTCACCAAGGGAAAATTGTTTATCCTCCCCAAGGGGATAATGTTTACCCTCCTTAGGGACAAAATATTTACCCCCCTCAAGGGCAGATTGTTTATCCCCCACAACCGAATCAACCAACTAATACTCCTCCAAATCCACCGGGTTTCACCCCACTCATGAATGTTCCTAAAAAACCATCGAATCCTACCTATACTAGTCAACAACAATCGTATATGGGAGGGCCTACTGGATACAATTGTCCACCTCAACCAATTTATGKCCCCAATGATGTCCCTATGACACACTAGTATCACCCTCAGGTTAATCGACAATTACCCTTCCTTGCCACTCTAGATCTCCCAGACTTGTCTCAGTTGACAAATGATCCCATATTGCATTTTCCTTTTTGGCCAGTAATTCCTGCTAAATTAACTTCTGACATCCCCAAGTTTGAAGATAAACTTGGAGAAGACCCAAACAACCATGTGATGACATTTCATTTATGGTTTTCATCCAACTCATTGATGGATGATTCTATACATTTTCGTCTCTTCCAGCACACACTTACGGGCTTTGCAGCGAAATGGTACATTGAAATCCCACGTGGTTCTTTTCAATATTTCAACTCCCTCGCTATGGGTGATGGGTACTGAACTTTTAACCTCTCTTCGTCAAATGAACTTCGTGCATATCTTTGATCACATTCATGAGTGGAGATGATGACGAAGATTGATTAAAGCGACCATTCCTGAGCAACTATTGGCATAGTGGTTTAATAAATATATTTTACCCCCAATTTGTCGTTATGTCGCCATGGGTGGCATAGTCACTGAGGAAGAATCCATTTCCCGAGCTCATTACTTAGACTTGGTTTATTCACAATTTGGTACTTTGTATGAGTTGATTCCAAATGCTACCCATACTCCTATCAATCCATTCAAACCTTCGTCCATGGAACATGCAGATGGAGTTATCGGCACCGTCAAAACCCAATCTACATCACATTCGACCAGAACAATAAATTGCTCCGTTTCAGCACCCATTCCCAGTTCGAATTTACTCTCCTCTACCTCCCTCCCAACTCAAATATCTGAGGTGAATGCAGTTCAATATGCCTCTTCACAACAATCCGTGGGTAAGAAGAAAAAAAAAATAAACCCAAAAATAATAATAATAATAATGAACATCCCAAAACACAAACTCCACCACTTGCTGCTGAAAATCCACCACAATGAAAACAAAAATTCCCATGTATTATTTGTGGTAAATATCATTTCACCCGAGACTGTCCAGATCACGATGAAGTTGAAATTTTTTTCAAAGGGAATTCACAGGACGCCGTGTTAACACAACCTTTTCCTCAACAACAATCCATTGTTGCTCAAGAACTTGCCCCTCCCATGGGGGGCAGTTCCAACCACCCTCCTAGTGATGAAGCCTCGATGAGTGCTCATATTTATATGTTCAATGGGATTGATTTAACCACTCACACTACCACATACGACACACTGGATAAACCTGATAAAGAAAAGGTCACTAATGGTACTCCACCGGATCCATCTGCTGCCTCCCTTAGTCCTCTGTCTGTTAGTTCTCCATCTCAATCACTTTAGATAGAGAAAACTACTTTCGACTCTCCTTTACGCCCTCCCAAGAGAACTATCCGCAAATCAAATTTTAATCCTAGTTCACGTTCCACCCAAAACTACAACATTGTTGAAGATTTGGCTCAAGCACTGTGTGCTATGTTCGCTCTTGAATTTATGCAACATTTCCCTAGTCAACATAGAACTCTATTGGCTTCCATTGGTGCCATTGATCCCGAGTCCTCAAATAATATCATGTTTAACCTTGACAACTTCAAATCATGACTTTCTCACCAGATTGTTTTTCAAATTGATTTCGTTGTTCTTAACCAACAGATTCACCGCACCATCTTGGATGAGGGAGCTTCCACTTGTGTCATATCGTTAGCTTGCTGGAAAGGATTAAAATTACCTACGCTTAACCAATCCCCTACAATGTTACAAGCATTCTATGGGTGAGTTTTTCGTCCTCATGAACTTTTGCAGTCCTTAGCTGTTTAGTTGGGAGGTAAGACCATCTCTATCGATGTATAAGTAGTCAATGCTCCCCTTGATTACAACTTGTTATTAGGAAGAAGTTGGTTTTATGCCATGACTGCCGTCACTTCATCGGTGTTTCGATGTGTACAATTCCCTCATCAAGGCAAAATTGTCACCATCAACCAGTTAGATTATTGTACACCCGACACTCGCACTCCCGCCACCAACAATATTCCTTTCTTGGGAGATAGTAGAATTACTTATGAAAGTGCTGGTGTAGGTCTTTTAAAATATTCTTCCCTTATGGGTACTTTCCCTACACCACTTCCTCCCAACACACAACATATTTCCACAATCAATATGATTTCGACTATGGCCTATCAATCTTTAGAATCATCTAATCCTTGGCTTGTGCCTAGTCTGTTAGAATTCAATGCACTGGGTGACACTATGCCACTTACTTCAACTGAGGCTTCATACAATGCTATCCAATATTCCTCTCCCCCCTTGGAAGACCAACATCTATTGGCATACAACACTTATTCATTGCCATCTTTGTTGAATTCCTTATCCTCTTCTTTTGACTACAATTCCCATATTTTTCCATCAGACGAATCCATTATGGAAATGCTTAGTATCAATGAGGTACCTTGGGATGACAACCATCATCAATCTTCTTTTCTTCCTCCTCTAGAGGAAATTCAGAAAGACATACACTCTATATTCCGCTCTAATGTTGTTAATTCTCCCCAATCTGCTATACTTACCCAATATACTATTTCTAAGGGGAATTTAGGCAACATCTCTTCTAAAATCGCTATCGATATCTCGATCAAAGAGCGTATCGTGGAAAATGTTCATCTCAGTGATAATTGTTCACCCGAGGAAGTGGCTTCTTACCCCACTTTATTTAAATAATTCCATGATGTCTTCTCTTGGAGCTACGAGGAAATACCCAGAATCAACCCCTCGATCGTTGTGCATGAAATAAAAACTTACCCAAGCATTAAACTTGTGCGAAAAAAATTCACCCGGTTCATCCTAAGAAAACCATGGCCATAAAGGAAGAAGTTGAAAAACTGTTAAAATCTAGCTTTATCTATCCTGTCTCCTTGAAGGAATGGGTTTCTAACATTGTTCTGGTTGCTAAAAAACAAGGAACCATTCGTGTCTGTGTCGATTATATAGATATTCACAAGGCTTGTCCCAAAGACAATTACCCCACACCCTTCATCGAACAAATCATTGATAATTGCACTGGAAACGTTATTTTCTCTTTCATGGATGGATTTTTAGGATATAACTAGATTGACATTCTACCCACTGATCAACATAAGACATCCTTCATCTACCCGTGGGGAACATTCACCTATCATAAAATACATTTTGGTCTCAAAAATGTTGGTGCCAATTTCTAGTGGGCCATGTCGTATGCTTTCCACGATATCAAACATATTGTAGAACCTTACCTCGATGATTTACCTACCCATTCATCCAGTCGATCAGAGCATATTGGTCATCTACGAACCATTTTTATTCGATTCTAGTTCTACGTCGAATCAGGTCTACTCCTCAGTTTCGTTGTCTCCAAATATGGGATTAGGGTGGATCCCTCAAAGATTAAAGCTATTATTGCTTTACCTCGTCCCAACAATCTGACCCAACTACAAAGTTTGCAAGGGAAAGTGAACTTTCTTTTCCATTTTATATGTAATTACGTCGAGATTACTAAAGGATTTATGCGATTTTTGCAGAAAGACACTCCTTTCATCTGGGATGACACCACTCAACGATCTTTCGATGCTCTTAAGCATGCATTGACCCATACACCTATTTTGCATCCTCCGAATTATGCACAAGACTATATCCTTTATTTGAAAACCTCTACTTCTACCATCACTATGGTGTTAGTCCAAGAAGACCCCAACGGTGAGGAACATGTAATCTACTATCTCAACAAGAGTCTATCTAGTCCCGAGCTCTGATATTCACATATTGAAAAGTTGGCTCTGGAAGCCATCATTGTCGTCCAGAGATTTCACCATTACATTCTGTTACACACTACCACGGTCATTGCGGAATTGAACCCCATGTATCATATTCTAACACGTCAAGTCTTTGGGGGAAAATATTCCAAATGGATCATTATTCTTCAGGAATTTGATCTCGAGTTTGCCAAATCAAAAGCTAAAAAGTCCTTGGTTTTTGCAAAACTTATCTGTGATCTTCCCCATGCTGATGAAGACACTGAGCCCAATGATTCTCTCCCCTATGAATCTATGTTCCTCATTAGCATGTATGACCCTTGGTATGGAGATATTCTTCTTTATCTTCAAACCCAACGTTTTCAACCTGATATATCCCGTGAAGAACGTCGTCGTATTCGTCACCATTCTAAATGCTACCTTATCATCGGTGACACTTTGTATCACCGTGGTATCGACACTATATTACGACGTTGTTTAACTCATGATGAGGATGAACATGTTCTAAATGACTGTCACCTTGGAGCATGTGGCGGTCACCTTTCTGGGATGGCTGCAACTCAGAAAATCTTATGTGTTGGTTACTTTTGGCCCTCCATATTCAAATATTGTATTGAAGCTTTCAAAAGATTCCCACCCTACCAAATTTTTGATAAAAAGGCATGCACCCACCCCGCTTCGCTGCATCCTATTGTCGCCATCGACCCCTTTTCCAAATGGGGCATTGATTTTATGCAATGTGAGCCTACTTCAGCTGGGGGGCATGGTTATCTCATCATTTCCATTGATTACTTTAGAAAATGGGTTGAGACAATGCCTACTTTTCTTAATGATGGTCATACTGCAACTCTCTTTATCTTCAACCACATCATCAATCACTTTGGTGTTCCACAAACCATTGTCACTGAGCACGGTTCACATTTTCAAAACCAGATGATGAATGAGTTACATGTCAAGTTGGGTTTTCACCATGAGAACTCATCCCCTTACTATCCTCAAGCAAACAAACAAGTTGAATATATCAACAAAGTCCTTAAAACCATGATCTAACGCATGGTGGGGGAAAAAAAAACTTCTTGGAATTTACAACTCTTCTCTACCCTCTGGGCTTACTGCACCTCAGTGAAAACTGCAACTAGATTCACTCCTTTCCAGTTGGTATATGGCATCAAATAAGTATTACCAATCGAGTGCAAAATTCCTTCGATGAAACTCAAAGTATAACTCCTGCCTCACACCTCTACTGAAGAAGAACATTTCCCCTAAGTGAAAACTGCAACTAGATTCACTCCTTTCCAGTTGGTATATGGCATCAAATAAGTATTACCAATCGAGTGCAAAATTCCTTCGATGAAACTCAAAGTATAACTCCTGCCTCACACCTCTACTGAAGAAGAACATTTTCTATATCTGACTATATTGGACGAAACACATCGCGATGCTGCTCTTGTTAACAAGATGTATAAAAAATGAATGAAGAGTCAATATGACAAATCCATCTACCCTCATACTTTCGTAGAAGGAGATATAGTCTTTGTTTATGACCAAGATCACGATAAGCTAGGGACATGAAAGTTAGAACCTCTGTGGCATGGACCCTACAACGTAAAACGTGTATTACATAGAGGTGCCTACAATCTAGTTGACTACGACAAAATCTCTCTCGGTGAACCCCATAATGGGATTTACCTTAAGAAGTAATATGCATAGAACATATAGCATGTGTGATTTGTACACTATTGTACTATAGTTTTGTTTTGGTGTGTATTTTTCTCTTGCGTGTACAAGTTTTGTTTTAGCCGTTTATGCTTTGTCTTGTGATTGTATTGTGCAGATGACATCTCCCTTTGTTATTTTTATTGGGTTTGCGTATGGCTCTAGTCGACACACCCAAAACATTTCTTCTTCAGCTTGGGTCATTTACCACTCTAATGAGTTGGTGAGTTTAGGAGGCGTTTGAATAGGATTGAAAACCAATAACGTGGTAGAATATCATGCTGTCATTGGACTTTTAACCGAGGCCTCTTCCCTAGGTATATCTGGTATAATCATTAACCTAGAATCTCAACTCATGGTTTGTCATATTAATCGAGTCTACGTGGTTCACAACCCTACTCTATTGTGTCTCCACCTACGAGTTCGTCGCCTTGAAATAATGTTTGAATTTATAGAATATAGACACATACCAAGAGAACTCAACACAACTTCAGATTCACTAGAAAATTATATTTTGGATCGGTATCTTGCACATAGATAAAATTTTATAAAGAAAATGAATCACATGTACATTAAACACATCACACAAGATAATTTGTAACATCATTAGCACCAAAAAACTTAGATATATATATATATATATATATATATATATAAACAATATGATAGAAAAAGTTTGTTTACATAAAAAAAGTACATAGAAGGGCAAAACCTAGACCCTCATGCACATGATATCATCATGAAAATACTACAAAAAACATATAGAAGATTCTAGTCCTCTTGCACCACCTTGTGCTCCAAGAAGCACACCATTGCATGGGCCACTCGTCAAAGAAAGTGGTTCAAAATCTCAGGAACCCCCACTGTATGCCTCTACAAATATAGGGGTACATCTCGCCTCCTGAGAGGTGGGACACCCATAGAAAGACCGTGGAGGTTCCTCTCAACCTCCCGGAGACCTCCCATCACCACTTTGTGCTCTATGACTATCTGCACATCTCCATGATGCTTTAGTGCCGATATATCCGCCGGACGTGATGCGCCTCTATCTGCATGATGAAACAATACATCTGTTAAAACCCCTCTTTGTACATATAAAAATAATATAAAAATTTTAAAATAAAAAAACACATGAAAAGGTTTTGGTTTCGTACTTGATGCATCCCAGTTAGTACCCTATGGAAGTTCTAAGTCCAGGATACCCCAAAAATCTACTCCGGCGTATGGAAAGTCCTTGATGATGATCAATTGTCTTCTCAACCAAGCAAAGAAGTCGGTCGTAACTTGAACTCTGAGTCGGTTCTCAATATTGGAGACAAACTCGTCCACCTTTCCATTCGTGGTTCAGTCACTGGTCGTGCCATCAACGCAATCTGCGACTGCATCTGAGGTATTCGCTCCAGAAATAACGAAACCAAAAAGGAACCATAACGGAACTCTTTATGTTTCCCAGTCCTGCACTTTGTAATTTGATCCTTCACATTGCTAAGGAAACCTGCACTCCAGTTGAATAACCTCATCTCCACGCATTGTAGAGCATAAGGGTAAAATCATGAATCTGGGTAACACTTTCGTGACAATCGTGTCTCCAAAATTTCTAGTGGCAATTTTTTGGCTGAACAAATGTTGCTTTCGACCGAAATCTTTTTCGGTCGAAAATTTTCACGTCAAATTTAACGGTGCCCTCGAAATTCATGTACAATGTTTTTTGGATGAATTAATTTCCCGTGGTAAGCATATTTTGGCCGAAACATTTATTTTTAACAGATTCCGTTAAAAACTAGGTTTCAACCGAAAGAATATTTCGGCCGAAAACTTGAAAATGGGACTGTTTGCAGGAAACTGCAAATTCTCTCCATCTTACTTCATCTTTGGAGGTAGCGGACTCCTACAAATACTCAAAATTTAGTTTGAGAATTGATACCAACATTTTTAAAATTGAATCTACTTTCATTGGGTATAATTTGTTTTCATTTTCATTGTTTTTATCTAATTTTATTTAATTTTATAAAAAAATCACTCCATAATATTTTTAGGTGAGATTATGATTCGGTGAAATGAAAAATCTATATCTCTAAAAATACACAATGAAAAATTATGGAAATTTTATATTCATAATTGTTAAACTGTTCTCTTCAAAAGGGTATTTTTAGATTTTACTTTTAAGTAAAAATTAAGATAGATACAAGGTGTAGAAAAACACGTGTTTAAAATCTGCAACGTTTTCATCTT
>ML792056.1:240385-250405 GCA_009831015.1 Picea engelmannii
GTGCACATGAATTATTATTAATATTCATGAAAAATAAATTAATTAAGTGTGAGAATCAAGTGCACATGAATTATTATTAATATTCATGAAAAATAAATTAATTAAGTGTGAGAATCCACCTCACATTTGGTTTCCTATTTTTTTATGGAAGGTGGAGGATCTCATGGATGGTTGAAATATTTCCTCCCTAAAATCCTTGAGAGATATTTCCTCCCTAAAATCCTTAAGAGATATTTCCTCCCTAAACTCCTTGAGAGATATTTCCTCCCTAAAATCCTTAAGAGATATTTTCTCCCTAAATATCTTAGAGATCTCTTTTTAGTGGATATGATGAGTGATCCTCTCCATGGTGGTTAAGCCTCCAAATCCTATATAATGAGGGCTTTCCATGGAGATGGAAGAAGCAAATTTGAGGTATCAAACCTATGGTCTTGGGAGAAAGATTTAGAATATCAAACCTACGATTTTGGGAGCTCTGTGCAAGGGCTGGATGAGGAGGACTTGGAGAGGCTGCCGCAACTTCATCTATGGTTTGTAAGTATCTCTTTTGAGTTCTCATTAAGATATGCTTGGCCTATTCCCTTCTAATATGTGTATCTTCACATATGTTGTCTGTTATAGATGGATTTTATTAGACTAATCTCATATAGTAGAGTAGGAGTTATTTGTCTTCTTTCTATCCATTGCATTGCAGGTGTCAAACGGTGTCAAGGAGCTCGAGGATCAAGCTCAAATTGGAGCAACGAGGACAAACATCAAAATAAGGTGCATCACACTTTATTCCTTCTCCTTCTCTTTCTGATTAGGTAATTAGATTCAAAGGGATATTAGTGTCCAAAGTTAGCATCCTTCTGTTTGGTATAGGGGTCTAGAATCCAAGAGGAGATTCACCTGTCCGCAAGGGGATTTTCCTACAATAGTCATGAAAGCCAAATTTGTGATGAAGTATTCACTGAAGAAGAAACCATTTATCATGAAGATCAAGAGTTGTTGAATGATATTCATTATGTTAACAATAACACAAAAACATTTGGCATCATATCAGATGTATCTGTTGTTTTAAATGTTCATGAAAATCAACATGTCTCTTTTGAATATTCTGATGATGAAGAGAAAGTGTATTCTGCAGTAGATATTTCTCCTGACTATGAAGCTGAGATAGATGATAAGCTAGTGACAAAAGCTAGAGAAGATTCCTCTATGTTTTTTCCTAGCTTTTCAGAATTGAAGGCAGATTTTGTTTGTTGCTCTTATGAAGGAAATTCAGAGGATATTCATGTCCTTGAAACATAGAATATACCAATGAAGGTGATGGAGAGCATAGATTTTTCATGGCTTCTTTGGAACATTGTACCATGGTTCCTGTATATGGTAATTATGAATCTGATCCTTGGGAGAGCCATGAAGGAGAAAAGGAAGAGCTAAATGTGTAGCTTATCTCATGTCCAACACTTGTAAATGGGAAAATATCACCTGGGATTAGCCAATCTTCTTCCATCCTTTATCCACCTGTACACTCTGAGAACATCAAACAACATGTGATCAATGATGAGATAAACGAGGTAATTTCTTACCAGTTGAGCATTCCTTATTATAAATTTTATGACCCTGTGGGGTTGTATATGAAGTTGAATTTTCCAAAAGCATTGGAGCCTGCAAAATTATTCATCTTATCACCATTTGGGGGTATTGTCAGTGATCCAAAACATGTTTTCTTTCTGTTGTCATACTTCCCTCACCTTTTTTGGATCATTTGCAATGAAGAGAAGAATTATATTACCAGACAGTTTGGGTGGCTATGGTGGAAGTTTTCTTTCACCTAGCACATTGTAAAAAGTCAGTTAGTCTAGGATTGTACATAAATAAGCTCCTTCTAGAGCATGTGTGTTTGTTTTATTTTTTTGTAAGTAGAGTAGTGTACATGCGATCCTGTTGCCTTCAAAAAATGTATCTGAGCTTGACTCCACAACCCAACAACTAAGGCACTGGAACTGCTTGTTCTTGGCAGCTCACAGGGAGCATGCCATCCACCGTGGATCCAATGTTATCACATAAAGTTGTTCAGGTTCGCAGGTGACATCCATGAGTGTAGAAGAACAGGAAAATACAGTTACAGTGACAAAAATCCCTTGCACATTTCGATTTGGTGCCATCTCTAGGCATAGTTGGAAGGTTTCCACAATTGGCAGGCAAATAATTTTTAGCGGGGGGCACTAAAATAGAAGGTGCGCCCAGATCGTAAACCATGGCTAGATCAACGACTAGAATTCATTTCGACGCTAAAACATTCTCGGGCATTAATTTCCTCGCGCAACCCAAAATCCAAACCACGGTATTGCAGGGAGGCAACGTGGCAGAATAGGGTGTATTTCGGGCTCGAAAGCGGTGTGGGTCCAAACCACTTTCGACGCCCCCAAAATGACGTGATCTTACAATGCCATATCCGAAAACAACACGTGGCTACCCCCTAGTGGTCAAGGTGCATCCCGATCCCGAGGAAGATTCAACCAATGAAGAGAGTCTGAAGTTTGCGGCTCGAAGCCACCTACTTATTCAACGCCCAATCTGTGAGAAAAACGTGGAGGCCCTCTAGATGTCAAATCCTCATCCAACCATGCTCCAATCCCAATGAAGATCTAGTTAATGAAAAAAAGGACTGTTAGCTGAAACCTCATCTCAGTCCATAAATAGAAAACGTGAAAGCCATAGCGTAAGAGATAAAGCTGTCAGCCCAAGGTACAACATGGATGGTTTCTTCTTGCAGGCCTATACTGATATGAGCTTGCGCTTGATAGGAGAAAACACACACAATATAACATAAGAATGCTCAGACGAAGGCTTTGAATGGAATGGCCAGATCACACTCTTGACAGTTGTGAACTGATCCAATTATAAATAGGTCATTTTAATATTTTGTTAAGGTCGTCAAATGGTTGAGCAGAGCTCCCTATTTTGTAATATTTTGATACCAGAGCTGTTCTCTAGTTATGTATAAAACTTGAGACTTTCGCATTAATAGAAGTTTGATTCTTTCATCTTCTTGTTTAAACTATGATGAAACACTTGTGCATGGAGGATCTAGATGAGGGTTGTAGTTTTATTGTAATGTAGGTTTGATTATAATGGTGTTGTGACCTATTCCGGTACTTTCCTTTTGTTGTCTTATTTCCCCTTATGCTGAAATGCTCGTGCATGGAGGATCCGGACGAGTTGTTGTAGTCTCATGATAATGGAGGTTTGATTATTATGCTACTGTGATATATTTCAGTGTCTGAAACTTAGGTTCAAGAGTGCTCTTGTGCCTGAGTTTTTCTTCACCAAGCTACTTGAAGGCCGGATGCTCATGGAAGACTTGGCCACCTTTCTCACTGAGTCTTCCTTCTTCTCACCTTTAACCTTAAATTCCTGACCGAAGTTAATGAGGACCTCATTTCCTTATGCATTGATTGTCCAGTTTTTGTGTTAAAAAATTCTTTTATTGAGCTTTGTCCATTTGACCTCCATTCATAAAACCTACCTCCACAAACATTTTGATGGGTATTATGCTTATCCTCCTGCAATTTGAGGGTGACTCTCAGTGCCAACATGACCTACGAAAGCCGATGTATGAATTTTCAATGATATTCCTCCTAGAATACCACCCTTATAGAAGAGTTGCATATGCTTTCAATGGAAAAATATAGAGAACCCGAAGACTTGAAATAATGACACCAACATATTGGAATAAGGAATATGAAAGAGAGAAGGAGAAGGAAATGGAATAATTCTTTGATTCAAATGGGGAACCTATGTTCGATGATCCTGAATTTTTTGACACCTATGTTTAGAAAATTTGCATTGGGATGAAAATGAAATCTGCATTTTACGATCTTCCATATTGGGAGCATCTTAATATTGGCCACTTACTAGATTCCATGCATATATTAAAAAATGTTTTGTCTTCTTTATGGAGGCACATATCATGGAATAAAAGAGACACAATGGCTATTAAGAAAGATCTTATTGCTTCAAATACTAAAAAGAGATAGTGGCCAAGAAACGTAACTAGAGGAGAGGATGGTCCCTCTTGGTATTTTAAAGAAGGTGATGTCCCATGCATTTTGAAGAAACATGATCTTTCTATGGTGAAGGATGTTATATTGGGTGTGAAATCACCTTCTTTATAATGGGTTGACTCTACGACGTTGCTTCACTATAGATGGGAATTTCTTGGGGTTGAAATCACATGACCATATGAACCTTCTAAGGGTATGTATGTTGAATACATGATTCTTCTAGTTCTATATTGATGTCAGTAAAAATATGCTATGCACTTAAAATTTTATGGAAATTAATGATGTGTGTGTCTATTTTGTAGTGTCATTATCCTTTGTTCGTGTGTGGTTGTGTGAACCATGACTTCCCCTAGGACCTGTGACATGCCATATTGAAATTATTTTCATTTGTATGTTGGATCAAATCAAGGGAGATTCATATGGCTAGCATTCCATGGTGGCGTTGAGAGATAGCTGAGATTGTTTGTATATTTTAGAAGGAACTACCCACGTGTTTTATTACCTTTTCCCTTTCAACGCAAACAATATTATAGGTTTAGTCTTCATATTTTTAGATGTAGCTTATACTAATTACACATATTTATTTATTATACATATATAGGTTACACATAGCATATATACCAATTTATTATTAGGTTAGTACTCATAACTTGTAGTTATTGTTCATTAGATATTATTATCTATAATATACAACATATAAAATTATTTTTATAGAATACATTATACTATAGTACTAATTAGTTATTAGCCTGGTACTCATAGTTTTTCTTTCCTTTGTATTTAGTTTCTCGTTCTTTGTAGAATATGTGTTTTGTTCTCTTAGGGTTTAGATTTTATAATTTAAGCTGGCATGTATGGATCTATCCTTGCATATTTTCTGTATTTGTAGCTCAGTTATGCTACCCTCATCATTGAATAATTGTATTGAAGATGAATCCAGGTAAGGATTCAAAACATCAATCAAAATGAATGATCCAGATGGATGTCGGTGGCCTCCCACCTATTCCAACTGGCTCATTTTGGTAGTTTTCTAGTTTGGCAGTTTTTTCCCTAGTTTTCGGGTCCCTAACTTGCGGGGCCGTTTTGAGGCCCTAAAAAACGTTTTTAGGACTCACCACAGTCAAAATGGCCTATGATAAATAGTAGTAAAATGTGTAGTCCTTGGATAGACCTTTCCAATGGGTTGTCGTGCGCTTAAAACGAAGATCGTATGCAAAAGTTACGACCTCGGGAATTTGATGTACTAAATTACCCAAATGAGGCCCACATGACTTTTGGTGCTTCATCTCCTAGGGTTAGATTTTTGTATGTCCAGGGTTTTTGAAATTCTTGTTTATTGTAAAAATACCTTCAGAGCCTCATTGTAATCATCTTCTTGCGAATGAGCGCATCCATCACATCTCTTCTCAGAGATAAGCCACCACCACTATAGCAAGCTTATTTCTACATTTACAGTTTCAACTTATTTCCTTATTGAATAGAGACCAATTTTACTGTATATCTGTTATTCTGTATTAAGCATATTTTGATAATAATCTATATTCATTTCATTCTATAAATATATTCTGGAACAATGGTATCAGAGCGGTCTGGTCCTTTTTGTTCTTAATGCATGTCCCTAATGAGGTGAGGGTACAAAGAATTGGGTCTCGATCTTGTTTCTCTTGAGGAAAAAATCTCTCGCACTCCAAAACGACCTCTCATGGAAGAAAAAAAGAAAGATGATGGGATAGGAGATCCCTTAAAATTTTTTCTCAAGGAAGCCCTCATGCAACAGAGGAACAAGATGATGGATAGTTTTGTGCAAATCCTTCGGTGACTACCAACAAGAGAAACATCTTCCTCAAATGGAGGCACCGCCCCCTTCAAGGTACAAATCAACTTCAATATTGCTATATTTGAAGGTCATATAGACACAGATGCGGTAGACAAATGGTTGAATATGCTAGAAGGATATTTCTCTGTCCATAACTTATCGAATAGAGAAAATATTACTTTTGCGCTCCTCAAAGCCATTCCTGATGTCAAATATTGGTGGGAAACTTTCTGTGAGCAAAAGGAAATAGAGAAACCCTCATTATTTACAGTCTTAGTCACATGGGATTCCTTTAGGGATGTTATTAAGGAAAAATACTACCCTCTTGGAAGTTATGATGAACTATACACAAAATGGATCACGCTGTGGTAGGAAAGAGACCAAGTGATGCCTGAGTTCAAAAATATCATCCATAACTTACGCATCAAGATGGGTATCAAATATTCTGAGTGACATCTAGTGCTCAAGTATCACGACGATCTGCATAGATACATACAAGCAGAAATGGAGTTTATGGACATCTCATCCTTGGGCACGACCTACTGACATGCCGTCAAAATCAAGCATAAGCTCAAACAAAAGATGTGGTAATTTGGGCTTGGGAACCCCTCACAACAAAATCTAGGAAAGGGCGGCCCCAACCTGTAGAACAAAGGATAGAGAAAATACAAACAACCTCACGACAACCAGTCCAGGCCATAAGAAAAGAAGGACACATGAAAGACAAAGAAAGACATTGAGAAGTGGTGCGACTTCCATAAGAGCCCCTGGAATAACACTGCTGATTGTTGCTCGAAGTAGTCGTTGGTGGCTAAGGTGAAAGCCTTTGAATCATATGCAGGTTTTGAATTTGAGTCAGAACTAGAAAGTAGGAGATGGATCATTGATGCAGAACCCATTTCTACCATTACTACCACCAAGCTCCAACCCAGTGAACCAGACAAGTCAGAGGAAGGTGAAATCCTTTTTCATTCACAAATGTGGGTGAAGGGTACCCCGCTGCACTTCATCGTTGATAACAGTAGCCAAAAGAACCTCATATCAGCAGACATTTTCAAGTGACTCACACTGCTGACAACATCGCACCCATAACCCTACACCATCATATGGCTCCGCTAAGGAAGCGACATCCGTGTCAATGAAAAATGCCGCCTTTCATACGACATCAAGCCCTTCAAAGATGAGGTATTGTGTGATGTTTCCCCTCTCAAAGTTTGTAATTTTATTTTGGGCCAACCATATTTATGGAAACATCATGCTGTATATGCATCTAGGCCTTGTAGTGTTATTATTACTTTGAACTAGAAATTGTACAGGATACCCGAGGCAGTCCCACCCAGTGCTATTTCCTTGATCTCTGCCAAGCAATGCAGAAAGGCCATCTCTTAGACATGGAATTTTTTCTTCTTCATGATTCGCTCTCAAAATGAGAGAAATATCACATCCACATCTAGGGTCTCCACAATTGACCTCTCCACATAGCAGAAGAAAGTGGATAAGGTCATGGAAGAATACTTAGATATCTTCTCCTCACCTACTGGGGTGCCTCTACACTGTCAGGTCAAGCACCCCATCGATCTGACCCCCGACGCACCACTGTCCAATGGGCCAGGCTACTACCGCTCTCTGTTAGAGAATGAGGAGATCAATCGATAGATCCAAGAGCTGATCCACAAGGGGCACATCTGTCCCAACTCATCACCTTGCGGGAGCCCAATCGTGCTGGTGCAAAAGAAAGATGGAACCTCGTGACTCTGCATTGATTATCAGGCCCTAAATAAAATCATAGTCAGAAACTCGTACCCAATTCCACGAATCGATGACCTCCTTGATCAACTCACGGGGGCCAAATACTTTAATAAGATTGATATGAAGTCTGGCTACCACCGGGTCCCGATAAAATAGATAGATGTATGGAATACCACCTTCAAGTCAAAGGAAGGTCTTTTTGAATGGTTGGCATGCCCTTTGGTTTGACAAATGCTCCAACCACTTTCATGAGGATGATGGATGATATCCTGCGGCCATTCACCAATACTTTTGTATTGGTGTATCTGGATGACATCCTCATTTACAACAAGACTTGGGCAGAACACTTGCATCATATTCAGTAGGTTCTGCACACCGTGCGGCAACACCAACTCTACGCCAACTTGGAAAAATACTCCTTCGATATGGAAAGGGTTCATTACCTGGGCTACATCATTGATAAGCATGGAGTACATGTGGATCGATCCAAAATCCAAGTCATCCATAACTGGCCAGCCCCAACCACACTCACTGAGCTTCAGCGCTTCTTGGGCCTTGCCAATTTCTATCGCAGGTTCATGTTGGGATTCTCCCATATTGCATGGGCCCTCAACCAAGTAAACATGGGTGGTGGTAAGGATAAATTTATGTGGGGCTGGTCCCAAAAATAAGCATTCAATGATTTGAAGAAACACTTATGCTCAACCCCAGTACTTTCACTACCGAAACTGCAACAACCCTTTGAGATCGAGACAAATGCTTTAGACTATGCCATGGGCACCATTCTCACTCAGCGTGGCCACCTCGTGGCATATAAGAGTGAGACACTATTAGATGTTGTCCGTAAGTACCCTACTTATGATAAAGAAATGTACTCCATTGTGAAATCCTACCGCTAGTGGAGACATTAAATTCTTGGGAAGGAGACAGTCATTCACATTCATCATAAGCCACTGTAGTTCTATAGACACAAGGAAAATTGCAGAATGACCTCCATTAGAAGTGGTCCATGTACTTGCAACAATTCCACCTCAATATCAAGTATAAAATGAGAAGCACCAAGCACGTCGTTGATTTCCTCAACAAACCGCCAGTCGCGACACTCACCACGGTGCTAGAATCTTGCGGCCATGAGACCTCTAGATGGCTCCAAATCTATGACATAGACCCAGACTTCGCCACCACCTACCAAATGTTGGGTGCAAATGCAGTTGCTGCTAATTTCCATCTTTAGGACGAGTTGTTGTGCCATCTACACCATATCTATGTTCCATCAAGTGAGCGAGCGAAGATGATCTCATAAGCTCACTGCAGCTGGGTGGAAGGACACTTCGGCTATGAAAAGACAATGGCAATGCTACATAAACATTTCTACTGGCCGAAACTTCGACAAGAGGTCATTAAGTATATTAGGTCCTGCATTGCCTACACGATTGCCAAACTGACCACTAAGAAATAGGGTCTGTACACCCCTCTGCCTACTCTCGATAGGCCATGGGAATCCATCTAAATGGGCTACATGTTGGGCCTCCCATCCACCAAGAGGGGCAATGCCTACATTTTTTTGGTTGTGGATCAATTTTCTAAGATGGCAATTCTGGCTGCCTATAAGAAGAGCATCACAACAGAGGCCACTGCCAAGCTCTCCTTTGAATGAGTTTGAATACATTTTGGAATCCCACAAACCATTGTCTCATATCGGGACAATTGATTTCTCAACACATTCTGGTCAAGCCTCTGGTCACTACTGGACACCAATCTCACCAAATCCACAACCTTCCACCCCTAGATAGATGGCTAAACCAAGGTCGTAAATCAAATGATCATGCATATCCTACGCATGTATAATTCCAAGCACCCTCAAACATGGGATGATAGTCTCCCCTATTTTCAACACAACTACAACTAAGCCCTACATAGCTCAACTTGACACAACCCCTTTCAGGTGGGGTTGGGATTCTAACCACTGGGTCCCATAGATGTTGCACTACCCCTTGTGGTCACCTTGACTGACTCATATCCTGCTCCAACTAATGTTGACAAATCTGTTGGTTGTGGAGCCTGATTATCTTCCTGATTCAGAGGTCCTTGCTTTCAGCCGTGTTTATACCCCATGAAGTATTTACACCCCAGAAGTATGTACACTCTTCCACGCAGGGGAGTGCAGAGGGGGGGTACCCCCTCTGCGGGGTCCGGGTCCATCCCCCCGGCTGGGGGGTCTGGGGGCAAGCGGGCCCCTAGCAGGGGTTCGGGGGCGAAGCCCCCGAAGCAAAAATTTCCTTATAAAAGTATATTGTAATTTCATTGTAAATCTGGACCATTCATTATAAGGTCGCAGATCTAACGGTAGAGATTATGTTAGGGTTTTTTGCCCTAGAAGGCAACCCTCTTTTATGAGGG
>ML792056.1:254789-267687 GCA_009831015.1 Picea engelmannii
ACCCCATGAAGTATTTACACCCCAGAAGTATGTACACTCTTCCACGCGGGGGAGTGCAGAGGGGGGGTACCCTCTCTGCGGGGTCCGGGGGCAAGCGGGCCCCCAGCGGGGGTTCGGGGGCGAAGCCCCCGAAGCAAAAATTGCCTTATAAAAGTATAATGTAATTTCATTGTAAATCTGGACCATTCATTATAAGGTCGCAGATCTAACGGTAGAGATTATGTTAGGGTTTTTTTCCCTAGAAGGCAACCCTCTTTTATGAGGGAAATGTATTGCGGCTATGTATGAGAGTGAATATTGTATTCTGAGAGAGGAGATTGTGAGAGAAAGAAGAGTAAGTTACAACGGGTTTTGCTGTAGGTTGCATCCCTTCATTTGCTGGATAATAATAAAGAAAGGACCTGGCAATTTCTCTGGTGGATGTAGCCCACACAGGGTGAACCACGTAAATCTGTGTCTCTCTTGTATTGTGTGTCTTCTGTGTTTTTGTTTCTGCATTTGTTTTATTTTATTGCTTTGCGGTCCTGTTTTTCTAACAAAATCCACCCAGTTCATTGAACAGATCGAACACATCCGCCAACAGGTTCAGGATATCCTACAAAAGTCCAATGACAAGTACAAGCAACGCCATGATCAACACTAGGTGCCACATAAGTTTCAGGTGGGCGACAAAGTTTGGTTGCACTTGCAGAAAGAGTGCCTTACAGGACCCCATCAAAATCTTCACCCAGTTTGTTATGGGCCGTAAACCATCACCAAGGCTGTGGGTGATAATTATTTCGAGCTCAACATTCCTCCTTTCCTTGGCTTGCACCCAGTGTTCAACATGGATATCCTTTGACCGTATTTCCCGCCATTATTAGACACCTCAGAGGTAGCATAACAACTCACACCAACAGAACTCAACCTTGACTACATACAACATGCATCTGGTGATCATATTGTGGAAAAAAAGATCAAGGGCACTCACCAACAAAGGAACCATCTTGATTGAGTTGTCAAAGCAGGGAAGCTCCTGCACCAAGGCAAGTGGCTCACCCGGGGCCAAATTCAGCAGAAATTTCCTCATCTGATGGGGGAACTCAAAAAAATGGAGACCATTTCTTCCTAAGAGGGAAGGATCGATCTAGATGGATGTCGGTGGCCTCCCACCTATTCCAAATAGCTCATTTTGGAAGTTTTCCAATTTGGCAGTTTTTTCCCTAGTTTTCGAGTCCTTGACTTGCGAGGCCGTTTTGAGGCCCCAAACAACGTTTTTAGGGCTCGCCATAGTCATAATGAGCTTTAATAGGTAGCAGAAAAATCTGTAGTCCTTGGATAGACCTTTCCAACAGGACATCGTGTGCCTAAAACGAAGATAGTATGCAAAAGTTACAACCCCGAGAAGTTGATGTACTAACTTATCCAAACGGGGCCCACATGACTTTTGACGCTCAATCTCCTAGGGTTAGGTTTTTGGATGTCTAGGGTTTTTGACATTCCTGTTTATTGTAAAAAGGCCTTCGGAGCCTGATTGTAATCATCTTCTTGTGCATGAGCGCAACTGTCACATCTCTTCTCAGAGATAAGATGCCGCCAATCTAGCAAGCTTATTTCCGCTGCATTTTAAAGTTTCAACTTATTTCCTTATTGAATATAAACAATTTTTACTATATATCTGTTATTTTGTATGAAGAATCTTTTGATAATAATATGTATTCATTTCTTTCTGTAAATATATTTCGGATCAATGAACTTCACAGTGGATAATCCAAAAGATACCAACTCTGGAAACTCACACCACAAAAACCTAAGAATAATGAATATTGAATAATGCAATACTATACTCTCATTGAACCTTACTTAATGTTAAGTAAAATCATGGTGATCATAAATGGAAATATTATCCAAATGACATCATATTAAATATGATATGTGAGACATGATTGCAATTCATTATGGAATGAGTGAGGCTTAAATGCATGGGAACTTGTGAGGTGACAACAAGTTTAGAGGTGGAGGAAACGATGATGTAGGGAAGGAAAAATGTGGAAGGTGGAATATTGTAACGAGGAGATATGAAGCTTCCACATTCCACAATGAAATTGTGATGTGACAATATGGAATGTGAAGGTTCACGATGGTGCAGTGTGATACACTTGCATTCCACATTGTATGCAGGGTGCAATAAGGTAGAGATATGGGACACGAGAGGGAAAGACTGGATTAAGGCTTCAATATTCTACAATGCATGTGTAACATAGGAATTCAGAAATGAAAAATACATGATGGGAAAATGGGGTAAGAATCATGTGGAAATGTGAAATTCATAATGCAAAATGTAGAAAATATGATAGTTAAATAACCATTCCACATCACAATGAGAACTTTAAATTTTTACCTCAAGACTTAGCCAATTACATGTTTCACTCACAGAGCCTAGCTTAGAACAAGGAGGAAAAGTAAGGAAATTTGTGATAGGCAGGAAAAATTAGCAATATGCCTATATGCATTTTTTGATAAATCTTCATGTATGATGTCAAGGTGTCTCCCAACACATACCCAATGCCCTTCATTTTATTTCCCACATCTAATTAAATCCTCATGGACCTATAAGTAATATTATAAATAATAGATGTATTCATTTATTGCATTCATTGTTCTTTAGGGCCTAAGATGCAACATCACATTTTACTGATCACACTTTTATTGACTTATTCTTTGATGAAACTTGCGAGCAAGTGATCCGACTATGATACATGATGATTTTTGTTGACTATGAGCTATATTATATGATCATGATGTTGTTGTGTTATTATGTTAATTTCAGATGTATATGTATTGGCATATATTATTGACTAGTTCACTTGAGTGTGCAGGACACATGCCAGGTTATGGATGCTGATGGCATCAATGGACTTCCTTGGACACTGGATTGAGTTAGGGAGTGGATCATATTTTATTTGATTATTTCATTTTATGCACATGTGAAATATGACTTTTTACAATATGATTTATGTATATGGAATATTGACACTATTTTTGTTGGTGGATGCAAACTTGATGATGCTTGCTAATCCGAATCACATAAGGAGTAAATGGGTCATGCACAAAAGCCATACATTTGAGACAGAGGTGTAGAAAAATCTCTGTCACATCCTACTAGCACTCCCACCGTAACTTGAACTATAGGTTAACGATTACCTAGTTTGAGAGGTTCACTATGCCGTGAGGGCAGACTGAAATAGTCACTCACGAAGATTTCTAAGGGGCGCAAAATAAGGAATAATCCTTATTCCTTAGAATACCTTAATCTCTCACAAGGTCGACCGAATGGAGTGTTGACTCCAAGGGCCACACAACTTCCAAAACCAGTCAAATGCAAGTGGTAGCCTTGGAGCACGGAGGTGCGTCTTGAAGGGCACATCACGTAATTAAAATGTGAGTCAATAAATATAGATGGCCTAGAAAATTAATAAAATTATTAGACCTTGATAGGACAGAGTATTAATTAATCAGTAAATTATAAAATTAGAAACCTAACTAGAGTTTAAGCCTAAATCTAGACTAAGTCTAAGTCTAAATTTAAATAAATGACTAAATAAAATATGAAATAAGTTAAAATATTTGAGATAAAATCAAACTCTAGGAAAAGAGGGAATAAAAATTTAAAGGTTGGGAAAATTGCACATGTGTGCATGAAAATAATAAAAGGGATTTTTAAAATAGAAGGAAATAAAACATGAGAGAATAGGTGTACACATAGAATAACATCTTGAGTCAAACTACCACTAAGTTTAACTAAAAGAAGACTCCTAATCCAACTTGAACTAAGATCTAGTTAGGGGACACTCATTGAATGAGAATTTGGGGAACAAAGGGACAACTAATAGCGAAAATAGGAACACGTTGGGGAATGTGAGGGAAAATAGATTTTTAAATAAAATAAAAAGGGTAAATACATGTGCAACTTTGGGAGAGTATAACACATGTGTTGGGTGAATAATCATTTAATTTAATTATTAAAAATAAATTAGTTGTGCATGAGGACAAGTGTCATTGAAAATTATTCTATAAAAGAAATGGTATAGAAGGGAAAATGTCTCACGTTTTTTTAGTACTGTTGTTACACATTATTTTGGTCATCTTGATGATCCATTGACAAATGCATGTTCATGTTCCCAAAAGAGCCTATCTTCATGACAAAGGTGACTGGATTTTTGTTATCAAAAACCTTATTAAGGAGGGTCGTCACAGGCTGCACCATAAGCAGGGTGCAACAATGCCTGGTTGTCTCCCTCAGTCCTAAAGCTGGTTTGCGACGTCTCCGCAAGTTGCCCTACAACTAGGGTGTGACGATGTCAAGAGGCTAAGAAAAGGTTGAACTTCATGAAAGTTCTAGAAGGATATATTCTAGAAGATGAGGTGGCATCCGTATGGTTGGGATCCTACTCGCTTCTCTGATTTGGTGGGATCATCCTAATCTCTTCAACCATCTCTCTTTCCCCTATATAAAGAGAGATTTCTCATGGAAAAGGATAAGGTTAATGAACATTGATTCAAGCAAGATTATTATTGAATAAGCTAAGAATTGGATGAGGAATTATACTTCAGTTCATACTTGAGAGATTCATTTCAGTTCATCAAGTCATTATGGATCTTCTTCATTCAAGGATTGGAGCAAGTGTGTGTGTGTTGGAGTAAAGGGTCATCAGAAGGGGACCTTGCAACATCGAGGTTTTGGTTGTAATCTCCACTTTCATTTTAATATGATACAGTGATATGTTTCTTTCCCATAAAACTTGCTTTATTTTATTGTATGATTCCTTGATCACATACATAAGTTATCATTGAGTATATTATATTTCTTTCACTTTGGTTGGCTTGTGTTCCCTTGCAGATTCAACATCACAAGAGAAATGGAGTGGCGCTAGGACGAAAATGAAAAGAGGAAGCGATATTTAAACGATATGTTGCCCATGTCTTGTTAGATAGTAAACTCAATGATTAGAACTTAGGGAAAGCATCATGTTTTGTTTTGTTTTGTTCTAGATCTAGGTGGATCTAGGGAGATCTGCTTATGTCCGCATTTACCGATAAGTCCCATAACAAAATTGGCGACCATACTGGGGATACAACCTCCTTTTGATTTTTTGCTTTCCATTTTCCTTTAGCCTACCTTGCTCTGATAAATTTCATTCTCTAAATCTATGGGTGATCCGTCTGGACTCACTGGGTTTAGAAGTTCCTTTAGATTTTTTGTCTTTCTTCCAAAATTTTCAAATTTACAGACCTTGTCGCATTGTACCTCATTGACAGCCTGTGAATACCTTGAGGCGTCTCTCTTTTCTTAGTCAATCTAGTACAAATACGCCGCACTTTGCTTCGCCAGTAGGCTATGACGACCTTAGCTCATCGCTCTGTGTCGTATACCCTACCTGCGACGACTCCTGTGGGTTTTGATGGAGTAAGTCATTTTGTCTTTTACTACACATATTTGCCTTTGTATCCCAGGGTGAGCTTCTTATACCCATGTTTGATTTATTCTTGAGTTTATAGCTTGCTTTTGATTGGTTTTCAGTGATTGAAAGTCTTTCTTTGCATTTTACAAGTTTTTTACTCATTCTCATTGTCACAAGGATATAATCTCGGATATTCATCTCGGTGCGTGTTTGACAAAGGGTATTTGGTCTGTCTTAAAGTTTTGGATTCATTCTTTTCGTCAGATTGTTTGTTGATTAAGAAAGACCTTTTTCTTGCTTGCATCAAAAGGTTTTCTTGTCTTTTTCATTTTTGTCTACATTATGAACTTGGTTTGGGAATTGTGTTGTGAATGTATTGATTTTCTTTGATTACACTTTCCTTTCATCTTTATATCTCTGATTTGATTTGGGAAAGGAAGAATTGAAGTCATTTATTCATTTTAGTGATCTCTCACAATAAATTTTTTTACATTCAAAATATTGGTAAAGAGCAGAAATTGGAAAATTTTATAGTTTTTGATTGTTTGGAATTGTGTTCATTCGAAATTAAGGAATTGTAATTTGTAACTTGTTGTACTTCGAAAGAAATACCTTCTCCCTATTGTAACTAGAGCTCATTGAATTGAAAATTGTGCATTCATCTCTTTTTGCATTTTATTGGGTCGAGGTATCAACATCAACAGTTTCACTTCCACCTCCCTCTTTGAGTAAGCAACAACCTCTAAAACACAACGTAAATTTAAAATTTATTAGTAACTTTTATTTTCTAGGGATTTTTTTCACCAACATTAGCTAGGATAGTGCTTTGGAAAAGGTTGTAAAGCACACTCTCCAAAGCATCAAAACACACAATAGTATCTTGTGATAGGGAGAGTTTAAATCCAATTGCTACATTTTGTCCTGGGAAGCCCTTCTCACACAAGGGTCAAACCTGAGGTCGCATTGAGATTGACAGAGTTACTCACCCTTGTTTGTTGGTCTTGGTGTAGAGATTGCACGTATTATGGGGGTCACTTGAAGGTATACCCACAATTATGAGTGGAAGCCTTTTGAGTTGATTTCAGGCTAGATACCCTGCCTTTACGTGTGGATCGAACTGTCGACTGTTTCCCCAGGCATCACTATTATGGTTGGTAACCTTAGTAGCCTATATATTTAGGGTGTTTACATGAGGTGATTGTGGAGGGGCAAGTCTTCACGGTACCCGGAATCGACGTTGGCCAAACTCACTCGGGCTCCTTGGAGGGTATACCCACGATTATGTATGGGAGCTTGCACTAGGGTGTAAGTCCATTAAGCAGGTTGTCAACGTAAATTTTCCACCCACTTATCCCAACCCCTTCTTGTCTTGACTTCACGATGTTAGATTTCATCACCAACTAGTGACTTTGAAATATGAAGGTTTTGTTTGCTTAGTTTGATCCCTAGATTTTATTAGTAAGTGTTGTTTGTTTCCTCTAACCAGCCATAGATTTCTTTCATTCTTTACTTAGCTCAAGCAACACCAGCCTTCGCCATTCATGTAGGATGCAAAGGATACCCTCGAAAAATCCAAAGGATTACTAGCCCTTATCTCCTAACTCACCAGAAGGCTCTCCTGAGGGAGTAGTCAACAACGAAGTAGCTTTTGAGGTTGGGAGCACACACTCTTTAGAAGGATTTAGAATTGTTTCAGACTCTTTAGAGGCATTCAAACTTCCCCCTCTTAAGCCAGACGCGCGTATACTTCACATGAACTCGTTTGGATAAATTTTTGTTGTTGATAATACTGGAATACCGACTAGACCTAACACTGGATCTGGAGTAGAGGATCCACTTTTTCCAAGTGAACCATTTGGGATCCCGGCTCACACTGTTGGGACCTATAATTTTGGTTCTATCCCTTTGACAATACGTGATCTATATGGTAACCTAGGAGCGAGTCTTGATTGACCTATGGAATCACAAGTGCCTAAGATGTCTATCACCTATACGGTACCTTTAAACCATTTTACTGGTACTACCAGTAATGTCGTCACCATTTCAGACCAGTTGTTGATTGGTTCTCACTTGATTCCTACTCTCCAGATGGCCCATTCTGCTATGGTCCCACAAGCTACCACGATTCCTATTGGAAATGTGGTTATCTCCCAAGCTCCAATTGGGACACCACTTCCACCTAGATCAAATCCGTCACTTCCCCTTGGGTATAGAGCTCTGAATACTTCCGTTCCTACATCTACCCAGGTCCCATCCAGAGTTTTTGGACTTTTTGTTCCTCCTGGGTATAATGATGCTGCTGGTTTTGTTCCTACACCTTCCCAAGTTCTCTTCGGAGGGTCGTATGTTCCTCCTCCACCACCGCTTGGAGGATCTAGCCCTAGTGACTCCAATATTTTTGGAGGCACCAATATTTTTATCACTTCTGGTTTCCAGATTCCTGTTGGAGGTCAAACCTAAGTTGGGGGACAAACTCAATTTGGGGGACAACATCAGATTGGGCACAACCTCAACTTGGGGGGAAACCTCAGGTTGGATTCCATAACCCACTTTATGGACATAACACACCTGTGGTACCATCTTTACCTTGGAAACTTCCATTCCAAGGAAATCTACAACCAGTTGGGGGGAAACATCCTCAAGTTAAATATTTTGTACCCCCCAACCTCGGTCAACCATATCCGGGTTCTTTGAATCCCTCTTGGGGTCCGAACATTCAATCTAGTGTTCCTTTCCAAGGGAACATCTCTAATCAACCCAACGCTATGGGCTATATGCCTCCAAATACTCCAAAACTGAATCTTCCAGGGCTATCTAATTATTTTCTGACTACTTATGGTCCTAATGGTATACCTATAGGGCTCCCCCCTCAAAATGACCAATTTCCACAAGTGAATCAACAGTTTCCTTTTCTAGCCACTTTGGATTTACTTGACCTGTCTAGGATTTTGAATGATCCTATCTTACATTCTCTTTATTGGCTCGTCATACCAGCCAAGTTATCGTCTGACATTCCTAAATTTGACGGTCGAGCAGGAGAAGATCTAAATAATCATGTTATGACTTTTCATCTATGGTGTTAATCCAACTCCTTGATGGATGACTCCATCAGGTTACAACTTTTCCAATTAACTCTCATGGGTTCAGCAGCAAAATGGTACATCAAGTTACCACGAGGTTTATTCAATGAATTTAACACCCTAGCCATGGCCTTTTTGACACATTACCAACTACCAATACGATACGAGACGAGAACCAAAATTTTGATTTCTTTTAAGCAATCCTCATCCACTCATATTTCTGATCACATCCATGAGTGGAGAAGGAGAAGACGTTTAATCAAAGTTCCTCTTCCTGATCAACTGTTGGCCAGGTGGTTAACCAATTCACTCATTGGAGCTATCGCTCGTGATTTCACCATGGGTGGTGTTGTCACTGAAGATAAAGAGATTAGTCGTGCTTAGTATCTCGATCTCATTTATTCGCAAACATGATCAATTTACAATCTGATCCCTGAAGCTCCTCGTCCTTCCCCAAAACATGCAAAAACTTCTCATGCTGCTGATGGTGTGATCGACACCTTTCATGCCGAGGCCTAGTCCACACACACCAATCACACCAATCCCAAACCTAATAATTCTAATGCACAAAATGATCCTACTCCTACTCCTTCCACCGATAAGACTGTTGAAGTTAATTCTGTTCAATCCACGCCTACTGGAAAGAATAAAAATAAAAAGAAAGGGAAGGTTAAGAACAAGGAGGACAAGAATAATAATCCACAATCTGATAAAGCCAAGACATAAACCGTTGATTAGAAATATAAACTTAAACCTCATTACCCCTGCTTGATTTGTGGTGATGATCATTATACGAAAGATTGTCCAAGACACACCGAGGTTACTAAGTTCATCCAAGAGAGTGGAAAACCTCCTACACCTGTAATTTTGTCGCAAACTTTCCCTTCTCAGCAGCAAGCCCAACTGGTCATTCATGACCAAACTTCTCCTTCTACCTCGTCCTATGTACTTATGTTTACTGGTGATTCTAGAAAGAACAAAGTTGCAGTCGCGACTTGAGCCAAGGATTACTCTTCGTCAAAAGAGAAAGTTGATGATATACCACCTTCATTGGTTCAACCTTCTCCCTCAACTTCACCTCCCAACATTCCTCTTTATCTCAAAAGACCGGGTCTCAATACAGTTCTTCACCCTCCACCCAAGGGCGTTGTTCGAAAGTCTGCATTTAACCCTCATGCTCGTGCTGCACAAAACTACAGTATTGTAAAAGATATTGGGCAAGCACCCTCTACGATGTCAGCTCTCGAAGTCCTTCAAAGTAGCCCCACTCAATGGAAGGCACTTTTAAAATCCATTGGTGGTGTTAGTAACATTTCTTGTCCGGGGCACAAGAGTATTCAAGTCTACAAGTCGCAGGAGAAGCGCCTAAGCGCGGCACAGGAAAATCTCGTTTCAAGCTTCCAAGCGAGTAAGCGAGCGAAATTATATTGACGACGGTCTAGATTCATCCATAGGGGCAGATCGGTGGCCGGTGGGAAATCACAGATAGTAGAGTTGCACCGAGGTTAGCGCAAATAGAGCGTGCCCATATTGCATGCAAGGAAGAATAGCAGCCGTCCATCCAAAGGACGCATGGCGCGAGATCTAGTTGCAACATCTTTTCGGCAGTCGCGAGTTCAAAGGGTGAAGGTTTTACATCGTTGAACATTTCGAAACCCCAAACCCTGAAGCACCGAAAGCACCCATAGGTGGGCCCACAATATCGAGCGATAGTCTCAGCCATCCATCTAAAGGGGACACCTGGTGCACGATTAGGCTCCCCGCTTTTTCGCCTATCGTGATTTCAACGCGTAAGAAGCAGCTCCCTCATATCCCCGATGTGTGAAGGGACGAGAAAATCTAGGACCCAGGCCCACAGCATCGTCGGGAGCGTTCAAAACCGTCAGATCACAGGGATGCATGGCGCTAGATTGAGCCATCTCGGCATTTCGCTCATCGCTATTTAAAAAAGCAGGGATCAACCCCTTCCTATTCGCGAATGCCGAAAGCACCTTCGAAGATAAACGTGGGGTCACAGCCCGTGGTCACTTGGGAAAGAAAGGAGCTGCGCGAAGAGGGCGAAGGCATCAGATTTCAGTCATAGAGGGGGCCCATCACAACTTCCAGTTGCCATCGGACCCGACCTCGATCCTGGTCTTCACTTGGAGTAAATGAAGATGAGAACGGGTGGTTGAAGCCTCCTTTCATTCATTAAGTGTGAGGTATGGAGGGTCTGGCAAGCGGCCTGCTCGAAGAGGTCCTGTGTACCAATTTTTCCAAAGAAGCCATGACGAAGTCCTCGACTAGACAGAAAAGTCTGCACACGTTAGCTCAACACTTAATGGCTCAGCTACCCTTCTTGCAGGAGCCATGCGCAGTTAAAATGGCGCTTGAAGAAAGATATCAGTACGAGTTTGAATGAAGTGACACCAAGCCTTGGGTGACTAGGCATGCCTCTGTGAGGTGATTTTTCCTGAATATATAGAATCAGTTTTTGTATTTTGTAATCCATCGATGGTTGAGCAAGGCTCCCGATTGTAAAGTTTTGATGTAGTGCTGGTCACTCTGGTTAATGTATAAGGCATTTGAGACTTCTTACTTTATGAATGTCAACCTCTTTTCCATCTCTTTGTTTACTGTGTTAGAACAGCTCGAAATTGGAAGATCCAGTTGAGCTGCACTGTTGTAGGATGATGTAGGTTGGATCATTGCAACAATCACATTATTTCTAATCAGTTCTTGTGTTTTCTCAGCGCTGGAATGGCTTGGAATTGGAGGATCCAGTCGAGTCACCCTTCAGCTCCTTGAAACTCTGGACCAAGAGGATCTTGGCTTCTAAGTTTTTCTTCTTCAAGCTTCTGAAGGCCTGTTGCCTGAGGTAGTCTTGCTCACCCTTCTCACAAGTCTTCCATCTACCACCCTTTAATCAACTTACTGACGGAAGTTGGATCAAGACCTCCCTTGCTTTCTACATACTAGACCCAATCCCTGAGTTTGAGTGATATCTCCTCGAGTCTCTACCCATTTGATCATCCATTAAAAAATATCATGACATAAAAATGATGGGTGTTGGGCTCTGCTCCTGCAAGCAATCCAGGAGCGACTTCTGACGCTAACATTTCTGGCGCCATTGCCGGGGATGAAGTTGAAGATTTTCCCTGGGCAGAACGACATTGAGCCTCTAATTCTGAAGGTGCATCAGACATCAGAGCCCTTAAAGATTGCTACTATGCACCTGGCAACTCAACTGTGGTGACTCCATTGTTTCCACTTCATTGTTTCAGCTGTGGCTACTGTTAGCACACCTGAAAGCTGACCCAGAGGAGCTTTCTCGAGAAGGTTTCAGCAGCTGCTTTCTCAGCCTGAGAAGTTTCCTGGGGTAGAGACGACGTTGAGATCTGGCCTTTGATGGTGAACAAGGACTAGGCACATTCAAAGCTGTGAATCTTTCACCTGGTGACTCCATGATTCAAGGATCGATTGGTGACTCCACTGGTTCGATATGGAGAAAATCCTTACTCGCAGGTTTTCTCCTTTTAATTGTTCTCCTATTCCTGGCTTTCCTAATGTTGTCCCTTCTCCGAATGAATGGGGCGATTATTTGCCCATATTTGGAAAATGTGAAGAGGACAACCCTGCTCAGCAGCTCAGTGAGTTTCATGAACTCATGCGTCAGTGGGAGATACATCATGATGATGTATTATTGAAAATGTTCATGTTCTCGTTGGCAGGGGATGCACGTAAATGGTATCATTCTTTACCCCCTTCTAGCATTTCTTCACTCTCAGAGTTTCATGCATCTTTCATCGCCTATTGTCAGGAGTTTTATCCCTCCAAGTTAATTTGTCATAACTATGGTGAGGGATACCACAACTCCGTACAAAATAAAGCTATTTATGACATAGGCAGTGAAGATGATCCTGACGACCTGGATCAAAAATCATTCCTTTCTCCTCCCCGTTCATCTGTAGCAGAGGAGGGTTATGAAAGCGATGAAGATCCCAGGGAGGAAGAAGATACCCTGAGTGAGCTGATGGAGCAGGTGAAATATCTCTCTGCTCAATTAGAAAAGTTGAAATCTGAGGACAATGGGGAGGATTTTCCAGTCTCCAAGGCGGATGTTCTAGATGACTCTTTTGCGGAGATTATTGAAGATTTTGTAAACACATTAACATCTACGCCTAATGAGCTTGTTGTCTTAGATCAAAGCGAGGAAGAGCAGAATTTACCCGGGGGGCCTGTTTATGATGAATACGAATCTTGTTAAATTATGTACCAAGGCAAGTGTTTCTCTTCCCTAGGCCCTAAGGGGGAGAAATTGCCGAATATGGGTCTTAGTCAAATTAATTTGTGAGATGCAAATTAAAAGATAACTTTATGATTAAAGTGAGGGTGAGT
>ML792056.1:268516-285263 GCA_009831015.1 Picea engelmannii
TGATGCTGAAACACCGCGGAGCAGATGCTGAAACACCAGGCTGTAGCATATGTTGAAACAGTGCTGAAACTAAATTTAGCATTTAAATTTGACTGAAAAATCAGCGAGACTGAAACTGGGTGGGATTTTGAAAAATTAACAAATCTCACCCGGGGGAGAGCCAGGAAGAGGAAAAAGAACCAGAGGAGAAGTCTACCCTTTGTTCAGAGCCAGTCAGTGAGCATCCACCACCTGAGATCAGTGAGCCCACTTCAGTTATTCACCTGCCTGTGCTTATCAGAGATATTCAGCCGCATGTGAACAACTGTGTAGCAGAAGAGGCTGTCTGGCGCCAATTTCCTGGAATTGGCCACTCATTTAATGACCCTGTCAGCGAATACATGGAGTGTCATTTCCATTATGCTTTGGAGCCACCATATCCCATCTCAACTTTAGCTTGTAAGGGGAAGTTGAAGAGTGTAACCGTTTTGCTGTCACGGTTACATCAGCTGTTTGTGATCACTGACAGAAGGAAAGAGCTTCCCTTCAGGAAGTTACGTGATTGGCTATGGTGGAAATCTGCTTTCACCTAGCCCCATGTAAAGTGTTTTATTAGTTTAGGATTGTATATAAATAAGCTCCTTTGAGCATGTATCTTTATTTTTTTTCTTTTATTTTTCGGCCTGTATTTTCAGCAGTAGGATGTTTTGAGCCTGACTCCATAGCCCAACAGCAAGGCACTGAAGCTACGGAATGAGTCCTTAGAGCATCACAGGGACGACTCTATCCCCCATGGAGCCTAATGTTAGTAACATTTCTTGTCCGGGGCACAAGAGTATTCAAGTCTGCAAGTCGCAGGAGAAGTGCCCGAGCGCGGCACAGGAAAATCTTGTTTCAAGCTTCCAAGCGAGTAAGCGAGTGAAATTATATTGATGACGGCCTAGATTCGTCCATAGGGGCAGATTAGTGGCCGGTGAGAAATCACGGATAGTAGAGTTGCACCGATGTTAGCACAAATAGAGCACGCCCATATTGCATGCAAGGAAGAATAACAACCGTCCATCCAAAGGACGCGTGGCGTGAGATCCAATCGTGTCGGCTTTTCGACAGTCGCAAGTTCAAAGGGTGAAGCTTTTATGTCGTTGAACATTTCGAAACCCCAAACCCCGAAGCCTCGAAAGCGCCCAAAGGTGGGCCCACAATATCGAGGGACAGTCTCAGCCGTCCATCTAAAGGGGACACCTGGTGCGCGATTAGGCTCCTCGCTTTTTCGCCTATCACGATTTCAATGCGCAAGAAGCAGCTGCCTCATATCCCCGATGTGCGAAGGGACGAGAACATCTGAGACCCAGACCCACAACATCGTTGGGAGCGTTCAGAACCGTCAGATCACAGGGACGCGTGGCGCCAGATTGAGCCATCTCGGCATTTCTCTCATCGCAATTTCAAAAAGCAGGGATCAACCCCTTCCTATTCACGAACGCCGAAAGCGCCTTCAAATATAAACATGGGGTCACAACTTGTGGTCACTTGGGAAAAAAAGGAGCTGTGCGAAGAGGGCCAAGGCATCAGATTTCATTCACAGAGGGGGCCCGTCATGACTTCCAGTTGACATCGGACCCGACCTCGATCCTGGTCTTCACTTGGTGTAAATGAAGATGAGAACGGGTGGTTGAAGCCTCCTTTCATTCATTAAGTGTGAGGTATGGAGGGTTTGGCAAGTGGCCTGCTCGAAGAGGTCCTGTGTACTGATTTTTCCAAAGAAGCCATGCCGAATTCCTTGAATAGACAGAAAAGTCTGCACACATTAGCTCAACACTTAATGGCTCAGCTACCCTTCTTGCAGGAGCCATGCGCAGTTAAGATGGCGCTTGAAGAAAGATATCTGTACGAGTTTGATTGAAGTGACACCAAGCCTTGGGTGACTGGGCACACCTCTGTGAGGTGATTTTTCCTGAATATATAGACTTAGTCTTTGTATTTTGTAATCCATCGATGGTTGAGAAAGGCTCCCGATTGTAAAGTTTTGATGCAGCGCTGGTCGCTCTGGTTAATGTATAAGGAATTTGAGACTTCTTACTTTATGGATGTCAGCCTCTTTTCCATCTCTTTGTTTACTGTGTTATAACAGCTTGGAATTGGAGGATCCAGTCGAGTTGCACTATTGTAGGATGATGTAGGTTGGATCACTGCAACAGTCGCAGCGTTTCTAATCAGTTCTTGTGTTTTCTCAGCACTGGAATGGCTTGGAATTGGAGGATCCAGTCGAGTCACCCTTCAGCTCCTTGAAACTCTGGACCAAGAGGATCTTGGCTTCTAAGTTTTTCTTCTTCAAGCTTCTGAAGGCCTGTTTCCCGAGGCAGTCTTGCTCACCCTTCTCACAAGTCTTCCATCTACCACCCTTTAATCAACTTACTGATGGAAGTTGGATCAAGACCTCCCTTGCTTTCTACATACCAGACCCAGTCCTTGAGTTTGACTGATATCTCCTCGAGTCTCTACCCATTTGATCATCCATTAAAAACTATCATGACATAAAACTGATGGGCATTGGGCTCTGCTCCTGCAAGCAATCCAGGAGCGACTTCCGACGCTAACAGGTGGAATTGACCCCACATATACCAATCTCATAATCCTTGAATTGGAAGATCATGTTCCAAGGCTCCCTCCTCAGTTAGCATTTCAAATCCAAGTTGTTGTTGAAAACAAGAATATCTGTAGAACTGTTATTGACGAAGGAGCCTTGACTTGCGTCATGTACGTAACTTGTTGGAAATCCATTGGCTCTCCTACCCTCACCGAATCACACAATACACTTAAGGCCTTCAATGGTACAAGATTTAAACCCTACGGTGTTCTTCCCTCGTTGTCTATTACGTTGGAAGGTAAATCGGTCAATGTTGAGGTTGAGGTATTCGATGCACCTCTTGATTATAACCTTTTACTTGGCCGTAGTTGAATTGATTCCATGCGTTTAGTTGTGTCTACCCTTTTCCGTGTGTTACGTTTCTCGCACCAAGGAAAGGTCGTTACTATTGACCAACTGGCCTTCTTTAATTTTGATTCCCGTACTAGCAATGTTCCCTTCATTTCAAAGACACCCCCTGGTTACGAGAATGTCGGAGTGGGTCTTTTGAAAGATTCTACTTTGATGGGTACATTTCCAATCCCACCACCTGATATTTCTCCCCCTTTTGTTGCCTCTATTAACATGATATCCACCACCGTTCGTGAAACCCCTCCGTCATATGACCGATGGGTAGTACCTAACCATGGTGATCACCTTCGTTATGGAAACTAGATTCCTTTAAGTCTGGTCGAATCTTCTTACCAAGCTACTAAATGGACAACCCCTTCCTCTCCTTCTCTCTGTGATGCATCTGCCGATCCATTTCATGTGATTTTTCCTATGGATGAAATGATCATGTCAGTCATGTCTATGGAAGACACTCCCTGGGATGATGGGCATCATCGCTCCATCCTCTTTCTAGAATGTGACACCATCAAGAGTTACCAACAGATTTTGACTCTGTCAATCGTTGTTGTTATTTCTTCAGTTCTTGAGTCATCACATGATGTTTTGTATGAAGGGAACTTGAGTAACATTTCACCTACCATCGCTCTCGACATATCCATTAAACCCGGAGTCATATAAAATGTTCATATCGGAGTCCCTTGTTCTATTGAAGAGGTCCACGAGTATAAATCCATTTTCCAAGAGTTTCGCGATATGTTCGCTTGGAGTTATGAAGAGATGTCAGGTATCGATCCTGATATCGTTGTCCATGAGATTAAGACATACCTAGATGCTAAACCCGTTCGACAGAGACTTTTCCTAGTGCACCCATGCAAAGCTACTTCTATCAATCTTGAAGTTGAAAAACTTCATAAAGCCGACTTTATTTATCCTGTGGCTTTGAATGATTGGGTATCCAATCTAGTTATGGTGAATAAGAAACAAGGTATGATCCGCGTTTGTGTAGATTATATTGAAATAAATAAGGCTTGTCCTAAAGACAATTACCCAACCCCTTTCGTTGACCAGATCGTCGATGACTGTGCCGACAGTGAAATCTTCTCTTTAATGGATGGTTTCTCTGGCTATAATCATATCAATATTCTACCCGCGGACCAACACAAGACCACTTTCATTTGCCATTGGGGAACCTTTTCTTACTAGAAATTACCCTTTGGTCTCAAGAATGTTGGCGCAACTTTTCAATGTGCTATGTATTATGCTTTGCATTATATTAAGCACATTGTGAAACCCTATCTTGATGATCTATCAACGCATTCCTTGTGTCGTCAAGATCACCCGACACATTTGAGGGCCATTTTTGTACATAGTTGTTATTATCATATTCGCTTAAACCCACATAAATGCATTTTTTATGTGGAGTCCGACCCTTTTCTTGGTTTTATTATGTCGATACATGAGATTTGAGTAGACCCTTTAAATGCTGAGGCTATCCTTAATCTACCTCCTCCTTCCACTTTACGCCAGCTCCAAAGTTTGCAAGGGAAGGCAAAATTTTTGCGTCGTTTCATCCCCAATTACACTGAATCGATGAAAGGATTCAACCGACTACTCAAGAAAGGTTACGAGTTCATATGGGATGATACTGCAGACAAATATTTTGAATCTTTGATACTTTCCTTAACTCGTAAACCATTATTGTTTCCCCCTGACTATAGCCGGGACTACTTCTTCTATTTAGCTGCTTAAGACTCTACCATTGCCATGGTATTATTCCAATATGATGATTCGCATGATTCGCATGTGATGTACTATTTGAGTCAAAATCTCACAACCATCGATACCAAATACCTCCATGTGGAGAAACTAGCCTTGGTAGTTGTTCAAGCTATCCAATGTTTTCGTCATTATATCCTATTACACAGGACCACTGTTATTTCCAATTGCAACCCTATGCAACACATCCTTACATGACAATTTCTAGGGGGCAAGTACTCCAAATGGATAGTGATTCTCCAAGAGTTTGACTTAGAGTTTGAACACACTAAGTCTAAGAAATCTTTGGTTTTCGTCGAACTGATATGTGATCTTCCCTCCACTAAGACATAAAATGTGGCAGAGGATTCCTTGCCTGAAAAATCCCTTTTTTTGATTGGATGAACTATGGTACGGATATATCATAATCCATCTCCAGACTCAAAATTTCGGGCCCGATCTATATAGTACAAATTGTCGTCGCATATGGTATCAAGCCCGTCAATACATCATTCTAGGTGATAGTCTTTACTGCCGCGATGTTGATTCCATTTTTCGACGATGTCTCACTTACGATGAAGCTGAGAAAGATTTGAACGACTGTCACTATGGAGCATGTGGTGGTCATATGTCTGGGTATGCCACTGCCCAAAAGATCTTATGAGCGTGTTATTTCTGGCCTTCTTTGTTTAAAGATTGCATCACTGTTGTTCAGAAATGCCATGCTTGCCAAACTTATAATTACAAGATAAGATCTCATCCTGCTCCCTTACATCCTGTAGTTTCTGTAGGTCCATTCACCAAATGGGGCATTGACTTCATGACATGTAACCCTCACTCGTCCTGGGGGCATGGATACATCATTGTAGCCATGGATTACTTCACTAAATGGGTTGAGGCGATGCCTACATTTGATAACACCAGGAAAACTGCAACATTGTTCATATTCAATCACATCATTACTCGGTTTGGTGTTCCTCAAGCTATCGTTACAGATCACGGTAGCCATTTTCAGAATTTTATGATGTCTGAACTTACAGAAAACTTGGGTCTTCACCATGAAAACTCAACCCCCTATTACCCATAAGTCAATGGCTAGGTTGAAGAAATCAACAAATTTCTCATTACTATGCTTTGACAGATGACAGGAATTCATAAGAAAAGATGGCACACGATGATGTTCTCAACATTATGGGCATATCAGACATCTGTCAAGTTTGTCAGGAGATTTACACCTTTCCAGCTAGTTTATAGTATCTAGGCTGTCTTTCCGGTTGAATGTGAAATACCATCTTTGAAACTAGCTGTTGAACTTCTCCCCAATACCTCTGTCGAAGAAGAGTGTCTTTTGTATTTAATGCAATTAGATGAAACCCGTTGCAATGTCACCCTAGTTATTGAAACCCAGAAGAAACATATTAAAGCCCAATGCGACAAACATGTCAAGCCACATGTTTTTTCTTAGGGTGATCTTGTTCTCCTTTACGAACAAGATCGTGATTTGCTAGGGGCCGGTAAATTCGAAGCCATGTGGAGAGGTCCTTACATTGTCAAACATGTGTCGGATAAGGAAGATTATGAGCTAGTTGATTATGATGGAATCCCTTTGAGTGAACCCCGAAATGGGCTTTACTTAAAGAAGTACTATGCTTAAGTTATTTTTGCATGAGTGCTTGTAATTTTAGTGTATCATACTCGTGTGTGCTTTTTTGTTGTTTGGTTTCAACCCTCAACTGCTTACCTTTTATTGTGCTTGGTTTCTATATGTCAGTGGTTTCACTGATGGCACTGGTCACAGTACTCATAACTTAGCATCTGCTACTTGGGCAATCTATGCACCTACAAATGAGTTGGTTAGCCTACATGTTTTTTTCCTTGGTCATGCAACCAATAATATCGCGGAATACAGTGAAATAATCAAATTATTGACCGACGTTGTTTCACTTGGAATCCACCGTCTTATTGTATGACTCGATTCACAGTTAATAGTCCTACAATTGTGTAATGTCTACTCCATTCGAAGTCCTACGCTATTAAGGGTATATTTATGAATTCTCCCCTTGGAATGTCATTTTGATTACATTGAATATAAACACATTCCTAGATGTCTAAATACATTAACAGATGCATTAGCTAATTATTTGTTAGACAAACATTTGAGAAATTTATAAAATCCAATCACACTTTGTATATACAACAAGTAAGCTGGTAGAAGCCTCATATATATATAACGATAAAAGTTTTTACAAAAATTGTTTTTGTCTGAAGACCAAAATGTCAAAAATGTGAAGCACATGGCTTCATATACAAATATAGCATCAAGGATGCTGCTCGTGATAAGACGTGACTTCCTGTGCTACCCTACAGAGTAGTCAATCGATAGATGCAGATACACCTACTCTACTATATGGCGCTGATAACGTCTTAGGATCTCATCAATGGAGGCATCTCAGATGCCCATTGTCAGCCCCTCCAAGTTTTTCTCTATAACCTCGTAGTCAACAACGGCTAATCCTACTACCTTGACTCTCTCCCCATGCCTATGGATGGGAGCTGAACCTGGAGGTTGATGAGGTCCCACATATGCATCATTAAAGAGTTTTTGATTAGTCATCAGATAAAAGACATAAAAACATTTCATATTTAAAAAATTACAAAAACATTATAAAAAAAAAATTTACTTCTTACCTATGTTCCCCCATTGAGAACCTTTAGGAAGAACCAAGTCTGGATCATCTTTGAAGTCTAAGCTAACATATGTGTAGTCATCTACCATAAGCATCTGGGGCCTCAACTAATCAAAGAAAACATCATTATACCTAACGATAGGACCAGTCACATGCCGTGCCATGAGGTCACACCACCTCTTCATTCTTGGATCTTGTGGGGCCGATATGCCCTACTCTACCTGTAGGTGCAAGTGTGGAACCCTCTCCAAGAAGAAAGACACCAAAATCGATTTGTATCCTAATTGTTTCAAGTCACCTCTCCTACACTTGGTCAATTGTTTCTTCATGCTTCTGAGAACTCTATCACTCCAGTTGAAAACTCGGGGCTCCATGCATTCCAGCGCATACTCAAAATCTCTTTGAAGGGTCATATGGGGAGCTGCGCTCCCCGCCATACATGCGATGGTGCATAAGATAGTCCATAGAGGTAATTCACAGATGCCTTGTATATCGACCTTGCTGCTATGTCTCTCAACACCTGGCACACAATATGCACTGACATAATGGCTCATAGGCTCGCCACCTCCTCTGCTACCTGTCAGTGTAACTCGAGCCCCTCAGCGAGACAACTCGATCAAAAAGTAGATATCCTCGATATCTATCTCAAGGATGTGAGCCCCCACATAGAATACCTGTTGGTCTACGTCCCACATATGGACTAAGTATTCGAGCAACCTCAACTGGGCCCTCATGCCCTGGACCTTGAAGAATTTTAGCAGTCCACACTACCAGAGGGAATTTACCATTCCCAAGTCATTCCCAACAAAGTAATATTCATCCTTATGTTCTCTCTCCCACCATTCCAACATCCTTACTGTAGAAAACCTGAAATGGAACATAAAAGAGGCATTAGCATATTCATCTTTCTCCTGGACACTTTTTATTGGAAAAAACATCTTAAAAACATTTTTAATTTGCGCACGTCGCAGGCTATCTATCTCATACAGTGCAGAGTCATCGAACTGTAGCTTAAAGCTCACCTGCGATGACCCTAGGTCATTGCAGGGCACGATACAGGGTGCCTGCGACAACCTTCGGGTGCAAGTACCCTTGAAAATGCAACCTAAAAGGACATTTCTAACCAATGAAAAGTAAAAATGAATCCATGAAAAGTTGAGGGAGGTGAAAATTACATGTTCTGGGGAGACCATTAACCAAATGATCAATCGTGCCTCTTGCAATCCGCGGTGGAAGTTTGAGGTTAAAATAGGGTTTTTGGAATAAAGTTTGGGTGGAGTAACAATGAAATGGTAAAAGAAGTTTTTACCCCATTTTATTAACTTTTTACTTTTACATTTCATTTTTTATATATTATTTTATGTATTTCGCCCAAACCCTAGACTTATAATGGTGTCACAAGTGTTTGATTTTTCGCAGGTGAGAAATCTAGGAGTGGAATATTGAACATGGATACATTTTTTGGGTTTGCTTTTATACATTTGTCATATGTACAAATCCTTTTAGAGTTTTTCAGGAAAAACTCCGAGATTAGGTTTTTTTCTTTCTCATGCTCATAAATCAGTGAGAATGTAACCGAGTATACTTTTGTCATCTTTTCGTACTTGTAATGATAACATGAAAAACGAAACCCATGGAGTATCCTTTAAGCTCTTTTCACGCTCCATAAAAACGAAAGATTGTCGAGTGACCTTGTTCTTTTCACGCTCATAAAAGTATTTTAAGAAAACATTCGATGAGTGGTAGGTTATCACTTTTTCGGTCTCATCGAATTAACTTATGAAAAAGGAACTTGTGGAGTCCTCTTTAAGTGTTTTTCAGACTCTCTAAACATGAAAACCCCCGATTTTTCTCTCTTTGGACTCGTTAAACAAACAATGAAAGACCCATATGGGACCGAACCACTCCTTCTTAGGGTTCGTTAAACATATTTCGAGGGACTCATCCAAAGGATGAACTTACATCAACAAGCATATGTTATCCTCCTCAAGGTTGCATAAAAATAAAGAGGTACTCTCCAGAAATGGTGGGGGAAATTTTGGGAAAGAAATGTGTCTCTGCATCCATGTTAGTGGCAGTAATAGTCGCTCTTGAACATGACACCCCGCTTTGTCATTGAATTTGGGTTGGGAAATCCATTTGTCTCTCGTTTGACCGTCTGCATGTCCATATGTTGGGTCCTCCTTGAGTCAATACTGCCAAGACCATTATCGTTTCATTCATATGTTCAAGAGAAGTATAACCTTAATAAGCCTCCTATTGAGTCGGCCATCTACAGTTATAAATTTTCTACCATGTCGGCCTTCCCTGCGTCAGTTTCAAATCAACTCATGCTCTGATCTACCTCAAATCTGTTACTTATTTTGTGTCATTGATGGGGGATACATCAAGGCCCTCTTGTGACGAGTCTTTTCCCATCGACTTCAGCTCATTATCCAAGAATAATACTTAGAAATCATTCAGTACCTTAGAGCTTGCATGCCTCAATGGCAGGTTTCTTCGCTTTCGACAGTGGGTTCACATCATTGACCCCTTATTGGGATATTCCATCGAGTGTTCAACTTCAACTCATTTATTCGCATTCATTGGATTGTACTAGGGTACCTTGGGAGTCATTGACATCAATGGTGATTTCCGTCGCACTGGTTAATGGTTTTCATCATTGACCGGTAATCAAGTGGTTTCTACCATGTTCGCCTTCAACACCTGTAATCACATGGTTAGATTCATTCTTAGAGACGATGGAATTGAATACTCTGGACCACCCCATTCTAGTCTAGGTTGCGACAGAGTATTCGTTATTTGTATTGACACATAGATCCACTTTGTATGTCTCATGGCTATGTTTGAATTTGAATTCTTTAGAGCATAGATCCACAATGTATTCTGGGTGGCTATGACGATTCACCTTGACATGGATTTACGGTGTATATTTAGTGGCCATGACTCATTTGAAATTTTGTAATCTGAGTATGGGGATGCCTACCTCAGACAATGATATATTATTATGTTGATGCTTGATTGTTTGCAGGTTCCCGACTGATGCGCTCTTTGTTTCCGACACACACATTCTACAAAATATTTCGGTTGTCATGAGTTCTGGCCTCATACTTTGGGGGGCATTCTGTTACACATTATTTTGGTCATCTTGATGATCCATTGAAAAATTTGTGTTCATGTTTCCAAAATATCCTATCTTCATGAGAAAGGTGACTGACTTTCTCTTATCAAAAACCTTATTAAGGAGGGTCATTGCAGGCTGCACCATAAGTAGGGTGCAACGATTCTTGGTCGTCACCCTCTGCCCTAAAGATGGTTTGCGATGTCTCCGCAAGATTCCCTACAACTAGGGTGTGATGATGTCAAGAGGCTAAGAAAAGGTCAAACTTCATGAAAGTTCTAGAAGGATATCTTTTAGAAGATGAGGTGGCATATGTATGGTTAGGATCCTACTCGCTTCTTTGATTTGGTAGGATCATCCTAATCTCTTCAACCATCTCTCTTTCCCCTATATAAAGAGGGATTTCTCATGGAAAAGGATAAGGTTAATGAAGGTTGATTCAAGAAAGATTATTATTGAATAGGCTAAGAATTGGATGAGGAATTCTACTTCAGTTCATACTTGAGAGCTTCATTTCAGTTCATCAAGTCATTGTGGATCTTCTTCATTCAAGTATTGGAGCAAGTGTGTGTGTTGGAGAAAAGGGTCATCGGAAGGGGACCTTGCAACATCAAGGCTTTGGTTGTAATATCCACTTTCATTTTAATATGATACAGTGATATGTTTCTTTCCCATAAAACTTTCTTTATTTTATTGTATGATTCCTTGATCACATACATAAGTTATCGTTGAGTATATTATATTTCTTTCACTTTGGTTGGCTTGTGTTCCCTTGCAGATTCAACATCACAACATCACTGGAGTGGAGCTAGGACGACAATGACATGAGGAAGAGATATTTAAATGGTATGTTTCCCATATCTTGTTAGATAGTAAACTCAATGATTAGAGCTTAGGGAAAGCGTCATGTTTTATTTTGTTTTGTTCTAGATCTAGGTGGATCTAGGGAGATCTTTTTATGTTTGCATTTACCGATAAGTCCCATAACAACTGTTATGATGCCAAAATTTTGTTTGAATGTGTTTTACTTGTGAGAGTTGGGATACCAAGCTTATGGAAAGAGTGGAAACTCTTCCTTGACAGGCAAGTTGGATTGCTATTGTTTCTAGTTTCTTGTGTGTGGTCCTTTTGCCACTCGGGGGGCTAACAGGGAAGAAGAGTACCCATAACATTGGTTGGGAGGTACTGGTGAAGTTGAGATTGGAAAGTGAAGGAACCAGATGTTGCACAAGTTCCAGACCTGAGGATAGCTTCAAGATTCAACACATTCTTGGTTACAGTATTTAGTTTTGCATTATATTGAGCTTTATTGTAGAAATTATGTAAAGGCATAGAGAGAATTATCCTAATATATTTCATTTTGTTGTTTAAAATTTATTGTAGAAGATGGATTGATGAGGTGAATTTCATATAATACAGTAAATGATTTTCACAATTAGATGGTCAAAGATTTCAATTAAATAAGGCGCCAAAGTAAATAAAGAATGCGTAGTTTTCAGTAATAGCATTGTAGCAATACTCTTAGTTATCCGAATTACCATTACGAGTAAATCATAGTATGATGATGTATGTCATTATATGCCATTTTGAATGTCTCCCCATCTTCATTCAATTTGTTCTCTAATTATTTCTACTCCTAGGTTGGTAATTTCTGAAGGTATTTTTTTAGTTCTTTGTTTGTTGTGCGCAGAGTGTAATATGCTTCCTTGATTTTGGTAACTTTATCTTACACAGTGGAAGGGGAAGAAGGTTTTGAATTACCTACTACAAATTCCACCTACAATTCATATACTTCCAATGCTAATGAGTCTTTTTCTGCTACCTCCTATGCATGTATGTGTGATAGGTTCTTAAATGCACTACCAAGGGCCTATTGAAAATAATCCATCTCCTTCACCATTATGCCAATGTAATTGTGAATATCAATTGAGGGGACAATAGATATGTCCAACTCAAGTTTAGTGAGTTTTTGATATCTCTCTCCTAATTCTAGAGCCTCGTGTGTGACAAGGTCCAAGGGGTTAAGTTCTATGATTCTTCTGGTAACCCATGGTCCTAGGTGCAATCCACATCCTAGACTTGGTGTTAACATAGTACACCAAGTTTGTGATGAATATCACAATGATGAAGTTTCTTTGTCCAATAACTCTCTTAATGCTAAAAGGTCCCTTAAGTCCTATATCTGATGGGAGGTATCTTGATCGATGATTTGATGGAATTCTAGGCGGGAATCCAAACTATTGACTATTTTTTGCACTTTCTTGGGTAGAGGGGACTTCATGGCCATTTGTGTGGCATATTTCTTTTGCATCAAAATTATCTCTATTTCGCTTTCTTTTCCTTCATTGGGTATTTTTGTAGCTAGTGACTTCAATAACTTTATTCAAACTAGTATTTTCCTCTTTCCTGAATTATTTAATGTCTCTTAAGGTGTTGAATTGGTCTAGGGTTGTATGCTAGTTCATTTTCCCTTGAGGGATTTTTTATACTAATGTGATGTTGTGATAAGATATGGTTCATCGATGCATGGAGGAGTCACACCAATCATTTTTTGGGTTCACTTTATTTGCACTAAACTCATCTCTTTCTCAACTTCTTCTTCTTCTTCCTTACATTGTTGCTTCTCTTCTTCTTGTTCTCTCTATCTCTTATATTGGACAAGGCATGGGGAATCTTTAAATACTGTAGGTGATGATGATGTTTCTTCTTTCCATTGATATTTATTCTTCTTGGTTCCAGGTTCTTTAACATGAATAATTTTGACTTCAGAGTCTTGTCTCAGGCACAACTATTTTGGCCATTCTACTATAGCTAATTGGATATTGTCTTTAGTGATTTGGTAGGGAAATATGTTTGAATTTTATTTGGGAATTTACATGGGGATCAACAACACATTATGCACATCGAATTCAAAAAAAAAAAAAATCAATTTACTTATCTTCATGGTAGCAAGGAATCTAAAATAATTATGTTGTCATATGCATCATGAGAGTGTACCACCATTGAAAGGCTTGATTTGTCTCTACTTGATAATATTTTGGTAGTGAGTTCCAAACCCCTAACTAAATTTATCTCTCTCCTCTTATAATTGAAATAAATTGTCGATTATGTTTGTATCACTTTTTTTCCAAGGAAAAAAAATCGCTCAATTATATTAAAAAGGCATATAATTTTTTTACATCATCAAAACTTCTCCAAGAGAGTAATATCCCCAATAACTTAAAAGTTCTCACTTAAGTTTTTTTTGTATCACTTAAGAGTTCTCACCATTCACCACTTGAGAGTATTATAAAGATGTCAAGAAGATGTTTTATGGTAAAATTACCTCTTTTCCACAGACAAGAAAATATGGTAAGGTTCCTAACACTACCTTGGATGTCACTTGATCCACCCATAATGCATTTGAAATTGCATTGTGCCAATTACAATGATGATCAACCATCGTCTTCTTAAAGATTCATACCAAGTTCTTATTAATTGATTTAGAACCAAATTTCCTTGTGGATAGTAGTTATCCAAATAATATAAGACAATACCTTTCTCCAAAGAAAATTCAATTAAGTCAAAACATGAAAAATATGACACATTGTCAAATATTAACGTATATGGGACACCAAACTTGGTGATGATATGCTACTCCAAGAACTAAACCATTGTTGTTTCATTCACATTGATCAATGGAATGACAATTGTCCACTCGATAAATTAATCTATGGAAATGAATATATATGTATGTTGTTTGAAGGAGTGAGGATTTATCTTACCGATAACATCCAATCACCGTTTCTCAAAAGTAATGTTAATAACGATGGGTTGCAAAGGCATCACCTCTTTCTTATCTTTACCTACTCATGTTTGGCATATTCAATATTTTCCAACATGTGCATACACATCCTTAAACATCACATGCCAATAATACCTAGATATTAAAACATTATGAGTGGTGGTATTTATATTAAAACCATAACGTAGCTCTTTTAATACTTTCTCTACATACTATTTCTCAAGACATTTCAATAACACATTGTCATAGTTTTTCCTAAAACAATATTGTTGACAAGTAGTCATAATTCTTTTCTTCTTTTCACATCCAAGTGACTTGGAATGGATCCAAGTTGAAAATAGTACTTAAAATCATAGTACCATGAATATGTAATACAATAATATAAAATATATTGATTGCATACAATCGTCATTCATTATCTCGGCCTACATTATTGACATCTTCTTGATCTTGTGCTTTAGTTGCTAATTTGCACAATCATTGTCCTCGAACTATGGTTGCAAGTTTGATGTTAAGATTGTATTCTTGGATATCAATCATTCAATTCCTACACCTTTTACCAAGTTCCTTCTATATGAATAAATATCTAACAACTACATGTAGAATAATTACCTATGGTTGCAAATTTGATGTTAAGATTGTATTCTTGGATATCAATCATTCAATTCCTACACCTTTCACCAAGTTCCTTTTATATGAATAAATATCTAACAACTACATGTAGAATAATTACCTTTGTATGGCTCTTTAGTATGTAAGGTTTAATTTTTTTATCAACTTTAACTACTACATATGATTTCTTTTTTATTGTAGGGTACTTTAGTTCAACACCTTATAATATTATAAAGGATATTGGAAATTCATTACTTCATTATTATTCTATGTGAGTATGATAGTTAGGGAGTGGTTAGAGAAAAAATTATAGAGGAAGAAACCCTCATCAAAATATATACTGCTTCAAGGTTTGTGCAGTAATAATGGCCACCTTGAATTGTTTGAAGGATTATTTTTGGGTGTAATTCTGATGGAAAAATGCATAATTTTTAATCATCCTTTGTAAGGGATTAATAATTTCATTGAAGTAAAAAAAAGTCTCTTTACAAAGTTATTTTTTCAAAAAATGATTACATGGCTTTCTTATTGTGAGGAAATAGAATTTGCATGATAACATTTGTTCTTTCCAGATCAACTAGTATTCCATGTTTTGAAATGGCATGCCCAAGTAGCTTACCTTTTGTAACAATGAATAATCTTTTCTTTTTTGGGTTTAATGAAATCCCATATTTTTTCATCTTTAAAATATTTGGTTCAAGTGTTGAAGGTGTTCAAAGTGATTTTTTAAAACAATGTGATGTTATCCATATAAACAACCATGCCTTGATTGATTAGACCTATAAATGTGATGTCCATTGCATGATATAAATAACACTAGCATTCATTAATACAGATGGAATTATTTTATATGCATAATTTTCCTATTTGGTTCTAAAAGTAGGCTTCAATTAATCTTGATCTAAAACCAGAGCTTGGTTATATCCAGAGAATCCATCCAAAAGTTTGAATCATTTAAGAACTCATTACTAGTTGTAAAATTTTTCTCGTAAAAGGAAGAAGGTAATTATCATTTTTATGAATCCTGATTAAGGTTTATGAAATATACTTATAATTTGATTTCACCACTCTTTTTCCTATATAGTACTAGTGATCTGTAAACTTCCATGGATATCCCACTGGAACAATTCATCACAACAAATCTGGTAAATAAAACTGAAATCTACACTATGAAGGTTAAATTTCTTTAGATTCCAGAATATTTAGTTACTGATTTTTTGCTTAGTCATGAAATAGATAAAATTTGTAAAATAGAGAAAAATAAAATACAATCACACACCATCCATAAGATAACACAAATATTTGGTCTAGGAAACCCTTACGAGATAAAACCCAACTAGAAGGTGAGGTTGCTCTGTTCTATTTTCTATGGTATGGAAATAATGCAAGTGCAAAGGAGAAGGCACTCTCTATGGAGTTACCTGAGACCTATGGCATGTTAGGCTAATATAGAATATTAACCCCCTTTTTTATGCTATATAATTTCCCACTCCCAATTTTTCTTCTCTGCTATGGAACACTAACATAGAATGGTCCCTTCTCCTCCTAGTGGCCTGGTATTTAACATAGACTAATAGCCATATAGGGGTAAGTTTTTGACTTCCTCAACCCTCAATTGTGATAGAGTTTTGAACCTTCTAGAATATTATTGAAATTACATACATGGATAGCCCCATATGCATGAGTAATGGGGGCTAACGTGGCATCCTCTCTTACCATGATGGTCAACATGATAGGTTAACTTGTAGGAGCCATAGTTTTTGCATACAAGCTCTTATTGATGCATGGTATGCACCGTTGGAAAGGTATCAGAGTGTATAACACCATCAAGG
>ML792056.1:285330-312471 GCA_009831015.1 Picea engelmannii
TCTAGACACCATAACCCCCAAAAATATCGTTTAATGCCTCAAAATGGCTCTGGAAGGTTCTAGACCCCAATTTTCCAAACTGGGACCTACCACTAAAATGGCCCTATAAATTGAATCCTCCAATTTTTCCACTTTGAAAGGATCAAGATAGATGAAAAAAAATATAATGATCTAATCCAGATCAACTAGATTTGCAATCCAAGAAGAATGGTGTACAAGAAAACTAATATTTGCATCTAACCAGTTTTTCAACTCCTTTTGTACAAGTGGTTCTAGTAAAAGATGGATCTTCCAAATATTTTTTTGAAAGGAATTGGTATTTGGATTCAAAGGTATACCATGCTAAATTATTTTCATATCATAAGTCTTCAAGTCTTTATATGTCCAAGAAAAAACACCTTTGTATTGTTTGAACAACTTTATGTAATCTTGTCTTTTAGCTTCTATAGAACAATAGCTAAGATTGATAGTCTTAGGGTCTTTCTTGGTCCCAATATTAGCAAAATAATATTTCATATAAGAGTTTTACATTTTGACATTGATATATTTCTTGAATCAGTCGTGCAAGTTGAACAACTTTTTGAGTGTCACAACCTTCTTTGAATTCTTATTTACCTTCATAGTAATCATCCCATCTTAGAAATATTCCAATGCCTTCACATGTTCATCGTCATTAGTAATTGCATCTTGGAACATACCATCATTGGTTAAAAACTCTATAATCTATTGGTCCTCATTGAACACCCTCCAACTTGTGACATCATCCAACACTGAGAGTCTAAAATCAAGTTCAATAGAAAAATTGTCAATTAAAATATATTACAATGGAGATAAACAAGAAGCAATATTACCCAATGTATCCATGTTTGCATGTTTTTGTGAGGAATGAAATGATTATTGAAGGCTTCAAATTTAGAAATCTTATCTCCTTGATAAAACTTTTAGGTGAGATGAATACAATGAATGGAGTTTCTTGCTACCTCACAATGATATCTAAATCACAAAATACCTTAATAATTTCCAAAACCAGTTTCTAAAAACATAATTGGTTCATTTTTTAACCCTTGAGCTCGTTAACAATATACTTCATAGTATTTCCCTATCAATACAGATATAATTGGGCTTACCACTCCATCAAATGAGACCAATAAGTGGAAAAGTAACCCTATGTTTTCAAACTTGATAAAATTCCTCGAGCCTTATGAATGTCAAGCATGACAAAATCAATGGTTTGATGCATATGGAAATTAGAAACAACTCTAATTAAAACATCTTTTAGCTCACCCATTGACTTTACTTCTAACCTATCAATTTGGATGATCTACATGGTAGAATTGATAGGCTTCATGTTTGAGTATTGACACATTGAGTATGACATGATGTTTGTGGATGCCCTTGAATCAACCAATAAATTATGTACATTATGATTAAAAATATTAAAATTTAAAAGGAAAGGGGGGGTTTGAGACTTTGATTTCCTCCCAACAATAGTCACATTAACAACTAATTGCTTCTTCATGGGAGTTATCTCATTTAATTCCCTTAATAAAAATTTCCTTTGTTGGTCAATACTATTTAAAATGATGTAAGGAAATGTTGTCCTTAACATTCTTCATATTGTTGAGAATGTTGCATTCCGTTTATGTATTCGATGATGTTCTTCTTGAAGGTGTTGAAGGCGTAGTAGTGGTTATAGGATTCTTAGTCATTGGAGGAGAAGAAGGAGGATCATGTTGATTAATTGGGTTGGTTGTCATTGATGTCAACCCTTGAATCAAGTCTAGTGCCAAATTTCGGTAGCCCCAACAGCATGGTTAGAGGATTAAATTTTGTTTGATGTATAATGGTACGAAGGGTAGTATGTTTGTAGGTAAAACTATTCTATATGGATAGTACATGTCATGCCATTTCCGGTGATATGTGGAATGTCACATAACTAATCACAGTTAGAGAGTTATGGCCTTGTGAAGCTAGAGAAACCCCATGAGTTATCTAGAAGGTCAAAGAAGTCAAGTTATTCTAGAAGCCCCTAGAAGAAATTGACTAGTCAAGTGGGTGAAACTAGGAGTTAATCATGAGTTAAGTTTTTGCAATAAGAAATTATTTAAAAATAAATTAGTTGCAACTAGAAGTGGAGAATTTACTAGTTGTAGCACAGTGGGTTAGAAGTGGACAAGTTGTTAGAAGTAGGTTATCCCTAAAAGAAGGAAAGTGGGTTAAGTTGGTTGGAAGGTAACCCCTTGAAGAAGCTACATGGAAGTATAAATAAGAGAGCAATTCTCTCAAATTAGCACCTATTGATCTCATCGAATATCTATTATTGTGTAAGGTTTATTGCAGGTACTCATTGATACATCTGAAGTTACATAAGTCTAAGGTAGAACGAAGGGTTGACGGTGAAAGTTTCAGAATTGCAGAAAATACTAAAAAAACCCAGTTTTTGAGGTGTACACAGGCTACAGTGGAACATAGCACGTACATATGCAGGCTAAAAGAGAACATAGCATGTACATATGCTTTTTGAAGAAGGAATAATCATGTACAGTTGGGAAAAACTATGAAAATTAAGAAGATGAAGATGCCAAGTCTCTAAAGTCTGAAAGCAAGCTCCCAGGAAGGTCTACAGTGACCAGGTACATCGGATCTATCTACTGGTTCAAAATTTATGTCTTATTTCTATGAGTAGTTGGATTTTGTTGTCTACATGAGAAATGGTTATGGGGGTTTGAGGATTTTACCTAGAGAGATTATTGGTTTCATGGGACTTTCTGTGTAAGTCATATCTACAGAAATACAGTGCTGGTATAATCAATATTTATCATTGATACATCTTGTTAGTGTTGAGGAAAATCTTGTATTTCTTGGCATATGGTTAAATTTTTTTTTTATACATGGTTTAGATCTTGTATTTGTGAAGTGGGTGTGAAGTGGTTGATGTATTGAGAGGTTGTATATAAGTAAGGGTTTGATGTCTAGTCCATGTGAGGGTTATTATACTTGTTCATGATTATACACACATGTATGGAACATGACTAGAGAGATATACATGCAGTCGGTTAAGGGATTTGTTTGTGGATGTGTGCATAGGGAAAAACTATAGTCTTGACACAGTGACATGTTGCAGGTTGATGCGACAAAGGTGGAAAAGGGTCAGAGTTTTTCAGGAAAAAGAAAGCCCTAGTTTTTAGAAGGCATACATAGGCTGCAACATAGACAAGCCACGTGCATACGCATGCTTCACTATAGACAAGTCACACACATATGAAAGATGCTCTACAGGCATGTCACGTACCTATTGGGTTTTTGTTGGTATAGGAAGGTTGCAGGTACATTTTGATCACATGTCTTTGGCACAGGTTGGTTATAGGTTTTTAGCACAGATTGGTACATGTTTATAGTGGTATATATCACAGTGACAGTGGTTTCATATTTTGATACTTATATTTCAAGGCAGCGGGACGGGGCAAGGATAGGTGGTTGGAGCCACCTTTTGGTTGTAGTCAGAGAGCATAGAGGGTTGTATCCTCCTTTTGGTTGTATCCAGAGAATTGGGGAGTTAGAGCTTCCCTCAGGTTGTAGCCTAAAAACTAGGGGGTTGGAGCCTCCTTCCAGTTGCAACTAGAAAACATAGGAAGTTGGTGCTTCCAATGAATGTACTTCTTAAAGACATATAAGAAAAATTATTCCGTGGTTTTCTCCCACATTGGGTTTCCACGTAAAAATACTGGTGTACTTCCTATGTGTGTAATTTCTCATTGTTCATAGTTTATTTGATTTGCACTTATTGAATGATATTTTTATATTGATCATATGATAAACAACATTTATATATTGTAGTTTAAAAGGACTATAATTTCTCCATTACCAATTCACCCCCCCTCTCAATAATCCAACAATTGGTATCAGACCAGGTTCCTTTAGAAATCAGTTTAACCACTGAAAGGTAGATCATGGAGAGAAACAATATGTATAAAAATGGAATACCACAGTTTGATGGACATAACTATGCACTTTGGAGTAGAAGGATGAAAACATATGTACATGCATAGTGATTTGAGGTTTGGAAATCAATTGTAGATGGATATAAAGAACCAACAGTTCCGCCAACAAATGAAAACGGAAATAAACTCAGGCTAAATACTTCAAAAGGAAAAAATGCACTTCTAAATGGTCTTGGTGATTCATTATATGGCAAGGTTATGCATTGAAACTCCGCAAAATAAATTTTGGACAAACTTCAAAATATTTATGAATGAGATGCAAAATTCAAAGAATCAAAGATTCAAACTTACAGAGGTCAATTTGAACAGCTGAAAATGAAGGAATATGAGAATATTGCAACTTAATTCTTACGAGTTGATGAAACAGTGAATGAAATCATAGGTTTGGGAGAAGAAGTCAATGAATCTATAATTGTTTAGAAGGTACTAAGATCTCTTCCAATGAGTTTCAATCCTAAGGTATCAACACTAGAAGAAAGAACAAATTTGGATTCAATAATCATGGATGAACTACATGGAATTTTCACAGCTTAAGAAACGAGAACCGAACAGGAGAATCTAGGTACAAAAGAAGCAATATTCAAAGCATCCAAGAAGTCAAATAAAAAGGGAAAGTAAAAGGCAAAAGAAGATAGCAGCAATAGTGACATCTCAAAGGACAATGGAGAAGTGTCCAACTTCGTCAGAAGACTGAAAAAGGGAACCGACCACAGATATAAAGATAAGCTTCCATTGCTTTGTTTTAATTGTGATGGTATTATTCATTTTACTAACAACTGTACTCATAAGAAAAAGAAAAGAAATGATGAAGATTGTTCAAATATCAAACAAACATATAAAGGAAAAAGAACAAAAAAGAAAGTCTTCAAGAAAAAGTTTTGCACCAAAGAAGAAAGCTCCTCATCAGACAAAGATGAAGGCACTGAAAGTGAAACAAAAAGAGTTATATTCATGGAATTAGAAGACTCTGATAAAGAATATGAAAAGGAATATGAAGAATAAGAATTTGATCTCATGGAAGAATTATTGACCTCCATTGATGTAATACAAAGGGAAAAGAAGAAAAACAAGAAGCTCTAGGCAGAACTAGACAAGAAAGAAGATATTCATAATTCAAACTATGAATAGCTAGAGCAGATGATCACTGAATTGAAGGTTCAAATAGAAGAAGATAAAATGATTGAGGAGGCACTAAAAAAGAAGTTAGAAAGAGACAGGACCATTGAAAATTTGGAATCAAAGATTGTCGCATTGAGAAAAGATCTTCAAAAGAAAAACATGTAGAATAGTTCTAAAGTTTTGGACAACATTATTAACAGTTAGAGGCCACTTCATGATAAGTCTGGATTGGGATACACCCAAGCAGAAACATGATCAAGCTCTAAAACGATGGATCATGAAACAAAGCAAATAAGCTATGCAGAGACAGTTAGAGGATCAAATGAAAGAGAAGAAACCAATAATCCCCACATGGAATATCATAGGGACACCCCTCCACCTAGAAGATTCATATTTCAGAATCAACGAAAATCAAAAACAATTATGCCTCAAGAAAAAGAAGAAGGATTCAGAAGAGTAACTTCTTTAAGAATATATTCAACTCCCAGGTATCAAACTATCTTTTTTGGTTTATGTTATGCATGTAATAATTTTGGACATAAAGATGTGAATTGAAAAGAAAATGGTAGAAACAAAAACAACTTTGAAAGTCATGCAAACAATAGTTATCCAAGAAGGCTCAGTGAAACATAGAGAAGAAGCTACAACAGGTTTGAATATTTGAGCACTAAAGTAGAATACTACAAGTTCAACAACTTTGGACACATGACCAAATATTTTAGAATGACAATCCCTCCTAAAGAATCACAATAGAATCACAACAGTCACAGACAGGAACCTCAACAGAGAATATGGGTAAGAAAGAAGAATCAATATAACAATGAAGAATGCACACTCGCTCTACAAGCTAAACATAAGAAACGTGGTTGGTATGTTGATAGTGGATTCTCAAAGAACATGACAGGTGATGAGGACATATTTCTAACTTTGAGAAAGTAAAGAGATGGATCAGTCTCTTTTGGAAACGACGAATCAACTAGAATCATTAGAAAGGGCGCAGTGAAAACTGGAAACAAGGATACCAAGGCAGAAAATGTTCTATTAGTGGAAGATATGAAACATAATATTCTAAGTGTAATTCAAATGTGTGACCAAGTTCACAAAATGACATTTTATTCACATAAATGTGAGATAAGGAAAGCGGGTTCAGACAAATTGGTTGCAACAACTGCAAGAACTTCAAGCAACATATATGTACTAAGTGAAATTGGAAATGAAAAGTGTTGTTTAGGAAAGGAAGATGAAGTTTGGCTATGGAACAAAATAATGGGTCACATAAACTTCGATAATCTTGTCAAAGTCAACAAAAAGGAAGTAGTCAGAGAAATTCCCCAGATCACAAAGCCAACCAACACATTATGCAATCATTGTCAGCAAGGAAAACAAATAAAGACCAGGTTCAAGTCACAGGAATACTCCACAACAAGACCGCTGGAAATTGTGCATACTGATCTAGTTGGAACAACTACAACAAAGGGTTTAAAAGGTGAGAAATATTTTGTGTTATTGATTGATGATTATACAAGGATGACTGCAATTTGTTTTCTCAGGAAAAAATTAGAAGCATTTGAAAACTTCAAAGTATACAAGGAAATGGTTGAAAATGAAATGGATTCAAAAGTCAAATGTTTGAGATCTGATAACGGAGGAGAGTTTACTTCAAAGGAATTTATGGATTTCTGTAGTAAGCATGGAATAAAAAGACAATTCCCTATTGCTAGGACACCTCAAAAACCTGGTGTTGTCGAAAGAAAGAACAAGACAACACAGGAAATGGCTCTAACAATGTTAATGGATTCGAAGTTGACATATATATTTTGGACACATGCAGTACACACAAAATTTCACATTCTAAACATATTAATTCTCAGGAACAACAGTGATAAAACTCCCTACGAGCTATGGAAAGGAAGACCAGTGAATGTGAAGCATTCCATAATTTTTGGAAGCAAATGCTTCATCAAAAGAGAAGATGGAAGAATGGGAAAGTTTGATTCTTGCGTGGACAAAGGGATACTTGTTGGGTATTCAAGTACAAGGAAAGCTTACAAATGTTACAATCTAAGGCTCAACAAAATTGTGGAAAGCATCAATGTAATGATTGATGTGGATGAAAAATAAAGAAAGAAGAAAAGGATTAACTAGAACAGGTTTACAAAGAAGAAACAGAGGAAGAAGAAATAGAAAAAAAAGACGATAAAGAAGATCAGTTAGAAGAAGAAGAGGAAGAATAACAAGTACCTCCAAAAAAACCTATCAAACGAATACAAAAGAATCATCCATCAGATTAGATTATCGAGAACAAAGATGTAGGAGTTGAGACTAGAAGAAAAATTTGTTCATCAAATCAGCTGCACCTAGCACTCTTATCTTCGATTGAGCCAAGCAATTTTAACGAGGCAAGAAAGGATGAATTCTGGGTAAAATCCATGAATGAAGAGTTAGATCGGATAGAGAAGAATGACACTTGGGAATTGGTTCCAAGGCCAAGGTATAAGAATGTGATTGGAACAAAGTGGGTCTTCAGAAATAAGTTAAATGAAGATGGACAGGTTACTAGGAACAAAGCTATATTGGTATGTAAAGGATATGCACAGGTTGAAGGTATTGAATTTGAAGAGACTTTTTCCCTAGTTTCCAGAATAGAAGTAATCATATTGATCCTATATTATGCATGCTCCAAGAATATTAAAGTGTATCAAATGGACATGAAATCAACCTTTCTGAATGGGGAACTTGAAGAACAAGTCTACATAGAGCAACCAGAAGGATTTCAATTGTCAGAGAATGAAAAGTATGTGTGCAGGTTGAAGAAGACCTTGTATAGTCTAAAAAAGGAACCTAGATCATGGTATTCTAGACTGGAAAGATACTTACAACAACAAGGGTTCAGAAAAAGAAATGTAGAGAACAACCACTACATCAAGGTAACTCAAGATAATATTTTATTAATTGAAGCTTATGTTGATGATATTATTTTTGGAAGAGATGATGAAAAGTTAAGTCAGAAATTTGCAAAGGATATGCAAAATGAATTTGAAATGTCATTACTTGGAGAACTATCCTTCTTTCTAGGTATTCAGATATGTCAAAGAAACCAAGGCATTTTTATTTCTCAAACTAAGTATATCAAAGAAATGCTAAAGAGGTTCGGAATGGAAGATTGCAAACCAATTAACACTCCTATGAAAACTAGTTGCAAGTTGAGAAAAGATGATGACTCAAAGTCTACATAACAAAGGAAGTACATGTCAATGATTGGAAGCTTACATTATGTGACAACATCCAAACCAGATGTAATGCAGGCAGTTGGACATGTGGCACAATTTCAAGTAGCACCAAAGGAATCACATGTTCCAACAGTGAAGAGGATTTTCAGATATCTCAAGGGCACATAAGAGTTTGGATTATGGTATACAAAAGGAAAGGATCTATCACTTATTTCCTACACAGATGCAGATTGGGTAGGTTTCATTGATGACCGACGAAGCACCAGTGGAGAAACATTATACTTGGGTGAGTGTTTGGTATCTTGGCTAAGCAAGAAACAATCATTAGTATCATTGTCTACAACTGAAGCAGAGTATATTGTGTTAGCAATAGGAATCACCCTCATATTGCATAGAAGGTAAGCCCAGTACCCATCAGGTTATGCGTAAATGTAAATGAGTTTAAAGAGGTCAAATGGATAAGACTCAAGATAATAATGTTCCAACTCAGAAATATGGGCTAGCATTCACAAGAAATTGGGGTCTTGATCAACTTCAGTCAGTAAGTGGGAGTAAAGGTGAATAGAAAGAAGACTTTGGTGAGGAAAATGTAGAGGTATGCTATGAACATCAGGTCTTCAAGCAACCTAAGGAGGAAAAAACTCAAACACAAGATCTTCTTGAATTCAAAGTTTTAAGGAAACTGAAGAACATCATAACAGTACTATAATCAAACATTCATCATAATACAACTACAACAATCCATGTGAATCATTTAATCATGAATACTTCAGTATCAGAGGCAAATAAAATGGAGTAAGAAATCTGACTTATATTAATCAAGAAGTCTCAAATCAAGTACATAACCAGTTAACTAGTAGCTTCATCAAAATATTACAATATAAGGGAGCCTAGGTCAACCATTCGAAACTAATAAAGAATTTGGACTATCTATTTATAACAAAAAAGGAAAGGAAACAACTGGAGGTGCAAGCTAGCCTTCCTCCCATGAAATTATCCAAATAGTTACTTCCTCTAATAACTAAGCTAACAATTGTTCTATAAAAAGGGAAAATGTTGGCCACTAATCCAACCAACTTTAAACTGAGTTGATCTTCTTTGATGCGCATCTCCTTGCATGCCAAGTGTCCTGCAGAGGCTTGTAAACTGTCATCATGCTGTCAGCTACCATCTCATCCATTCTCCAGATCATCAACCACTCACAATGATGATAATTTGAACCCCTTGATTCTTGGTACCTGTTGGTAGCGTCATTTGGTAGTGCTCTAGGTAGTGAGCTTTTGTAGCGCCTCCACCAAATTCTCTGTAATTCCGTAGCGCAACCTCCAAAATAGGTCTACAGAATGGGTAGCACAGATCTTGTGTGTCTGTGTGTGAAATTCATCCTTTGTTAAAATTTCGGTAGCGCCAAAGCCTGTGTAATTCATTCTCTGTGTAAATTTCGGTAGTGCCTGCCTATGTATCTTTATGCAATTCGGTAGCGCCAATGCTAAACTAATCCTTTTGAATGTGTAGCGCCCAACCTCAAAACGAATTTGGTAGCATGATCATTTCACTGTTTAACAGATTTGGTAGCACCCCGGGAAGTTAGCAGTGCCATCGCTACACCAGTCTTAGGAAATTAGGTAGCTCTCTAGGCATCAAACTGATAGTATATGCGATTTAGACAATTCCGTAGCACCATAACACTACAAAATGTCTGTTCTATTTCTGTTGAAGAGATTAAATCTTTGTAAAACACCAAAAACCCTAAGCAATATGCATTAGAAGCCTGTATAGGTGGAAAAAATTAATATTTCCTCAATCACTTATCCTTGCAAAAAGGGGGCATTCTAAAAAATGGAGCTCACCTTTCACCAATCACTTCATCAACCTGACACTCCTTCTTGTGAAAGGAGGACTTCCCTTTGGCACATCAACATGCTTCCGTTTAGTAGTAATAGGCTTCTTCACTGGAGCTATGCTTTTCTTGGCTACTGGTTTCTCCTTTTCAATAGTAGCTTCAACCAACACATTCAAGTTTCTTTGAGCCATCTCATCCTTGAATTGTTGCAACTCTGCTTTGAGCTTTCTGTTTTGAGATTGAAAGTCTTTGTTTTTCCTATAAAGGTTCTTGAGTTTTCTATGGAGAGGCTAGGATTTTCTTTCTACAAATATTGCTAAATCAAGAGTGTGGTTGTAACCATACATGATCTCTTTCATCTTAATCCTTTCAGATAGGGCTTCAGATTTCATACGAGCCACCTCCTTCCTAGATTCCCTGATTTGTTTAATCAATCTTTTGAAGGTCTGGTTGCTAGGTGGAGTGGTGATGTGGACAGTCTCAATAGGCTTCTTCATGGCTTCATCTTCCTGCTACACAAGGACTACCTCTTCCATCTCAATAGGATTCTCAATGAGTTTTCCCTTATCTTTCTTTTTCTTCAGAGTGTAAACCTTTTATAGGGCTTGTGTTTCAATAGCCTCCTTGAGAATTGGCAATCTTGTGAAAGGTCTTCTAACTTTTGTACTTGCTATTGAAGGAGATGAAAAAAAGTGTAATTTCCTTCCTTTCTTGGCCGTGACTTTAGTAGAGGAAGGGAATTCTTCTAATTCTGGTGCAGGAGGGGGTGAAAGGTCTCTCTGTGGGGAATGGTAGGCCTCCTTCTCTACCTCAACAACTTCCTTAATAACCTCCTGGTCTTGAGTAGGGGCCTTACTCTTTCTTTTCTTGCTGGTTCCTGCTGGAGCAGTACTAGTGGATGGGAAGGGACTTGGTATCTTTGACTGAGGAATGGCTGCTATGTCCAACTTCATGTTAGTAGAAATAATAAATTGTTCCCATGAGATGTGCCTCTTTCTCAGTTCTTCTGAAACCAATGTTCTAACCAACCCAGAATGAAAAATACTAGTATCCACAACCTTTGATTTGGATTGAACTCTATCTAACATTTTCCCTATGCTTCTCAACAAGTAGAAAGGAATGTTCATTTCGTCTTTACCAATAAAATGCAACATAAGCCTTATATGGTACTGGTATAGTGTATTAAACCTCCCCTCACATGTGAAATACATTTGGATGATCTTAAACATCTTATCAAACTCTTCAACTAGATGAATTCTTGGTACCCCTTTGGAAAGGTTGTCAGTTTGATATTATGGATTAAGGAAGTCTTTGGAAAAGGCTTCATTCAAATCCATGGATTTAAACCATTTCTCTTTTGTGATAGGAATCCTTGTGGCTGCTGAAATAGAGGTCTCAGACACCTCAAACTCTAGGTCCCCTACCTTAGTCTTCAGGCCATCAAAATGTGAGGAAAATTGCCTTGCCACCTAAGGATGACCCCTCTGCATGTTTTGGCGGAAAGTAAGGCATCCCACCCTTTGAAAAAATTCTCTAGCCATGGGCTTTGCCTCAAATAAATGCATGTCTGCAGGCTCAGTTCTGACCACAGTACCTCCCTTGTACGGCTTATTCTTCTGAGGTGTCTCCATAGTTTAGGATGAAAGTTTTAAAATATATGGTGCAGTGATGGCCATGAAAACAAAAGATTTAGACTTCAATAAGAATTTGATAGTGAATAATGGCTGCCCTTTTCCAGGAATCTCCCCTAACTCAAACAACTTGCTGGATTAGGAAACAATGGCTACGAATTTACGTCCCTTTGACTGTTCACAAATCTTAAAATTGATGAATAATAAGGTGAAGAAGGAGATCACTGTAATTGTCTATGAAAACTGGCTAAAAAAACTCCAATTCAAATGGTAGAGGAAGCAGGGGAAAGGGTAGTGTAGTTCAACAATGATTTTAGGTAGCACAACGCGCATACAAGAGGTGAATTTTGCTTAGGTATTCAAAACTCAGGAGCAAGGTAAATGGATGTATTATAACTGAAAACCAGGGGATGGTGACTGTAGGTTTGGGTGAAAGAAATACTGATAGGAAAGTGTGAGGGAAAATACCTCCTCCAATTCCGCAGGCACGATCGCTACCAAAACTCCAAGTGATAATTACTCCTTGAAATTGATATGCAGATGAGGGAAACCATGGAATACCTAGAGAATGATGATAACTTGGAGTTTCAAAGAATGTTTAGGAGAGTATCACAAGAAACTCAGCCTCTGAATCCACCTCAACATCCGATCCTGTAGTGCTACTGCCAACTGGTCCGAATTGGTAGTTTTTGCAGCGTAGAGTTTTGAACTTTCAAAATTTGAAAACCGTTAGAAAGCTCATAAAGATTGAATCCTCGAAGGCATATTTTAACTAACCACGGTGCTGAAAAAAAGGTAGACATGACATCAGCGCTATAATAACAAATCATGGTAAAGGATGAAGGATAGGGAGTGAGCTACGGAAACTCCTAGTGAGTTGGCAGTGCTCCCTTTTCAAAAAGTTGATTTGACCATTATAAGAAGATAAAGGGACAATGTGGCAAGGATACGAAGGCATGAGTGAGGAGAGTGACATGTTAAGTCCAGTTGGTTGTAGGGTGAGTCAGGATTAGTGTCAAGTCATGAAGGGGGTCAAAACAGAAGCCAAGAAAATGAACCTAGGCCAAAAGTTTATGTGAGGATAAAAAATTGAGTCATGACTTAAGCCTTTATTTATCAAGGTAACCTAAGTAAATCATACCTTTAAGAAACAAATCAAAATTAAAAAATCTAAAGGATTAGAAAAAATTAAAGCTAAGGGCTAAAGACCCAAGTCAACTTAGTGTGATAACATATTGCAACAACATCATGTTGTACAGAGGTTCTATGGATGAAACAATCTCTGACAGATATACATGTTGAGTATGATGAGCCCATTCCAATATATTGTGATAATACAAGTGCCATCAATATCTCAAAGAATCCAGTGATGCACTCAAAGACGAAACACATTCCAATCAAGTATCACTTTCTATGGGAACATGTTGCAGAGAAGAACATCAGAGTTGAGTATGTGGGAACAAAAGAACAGGTCATAAATATCTTCACAAAACCACTTCCAAGGGGATCCTTTGAGTATCTTCACTAGATACTCAGAGTAATTTCTATTCCAAAATGAATTCTTTTGAATGTTGATCTTATATGTCTTATATTCACACGAGGAAGCACCATAAAGAGGATAGTTCAGGTTGGGTGAGTAGTTTCAAGAAGAGTTCAGTCAGGGAGAGCAATCTCAAGGATAGTTCAGTTGGGGGAGAAGCCCTGGACGAGAAGTCACCTTTTCCATTAATGTCAAAGGGGGAGAGATTCATCAGATGCAAGATAGAGAGTTAGATGCCTGGAAAGAGAACAAAGAGGCATGTTTCCAGGGGGAGTGATGGTCACAGGGGGAGCATGAGTGATATGACTTCAATGTTGCATCAGAGTGTTTCCATCAATGCTAAAGGGGGAGATTGCTGATTAATTGGGTTGGTTTTCATTGATGTCAAACCTTGAAGCAAATCCGGTAGCCCCAACAATATGGTTAGAGGATTAAATTTTGTTTCATGTATAATGGTATAAAGGGTAGTACGTTTACAGGTAAAACTATTCTATATGGATAGTGCATGTCATGCCATTTTCGGTGATATGTGGAACATCACGTCACTCCTCATGGTTAGATAGTTATGGCCTTGTGAAGTTAGAGAACCCCCACGAGTTCTCTAGAAGGTCAAAGAATTCAAGTTATTCTAGAAGCCCCTAGAAGAAATTGACTAGTCAAGTGGGTGAAACTGGGAGTTAATGATGAGTTAAGTTGTTGCATTAAGAAATTATTTAAAAATAAATTAGTTGCAACTAGAAGTGGATAATTTACTATTTGTAGCAAAGTGGGTTAAAAGTGGACAAGTGGTTAGAAGTGGGTTAGATATAAAATAAGGAAAGTGGGTTAAGTTGGTTAGACGGTAACCCATTAAGGAAGCTACATGGAAGTATAAATAAGAGATCAAGGCTCTCCCATTAGCACCTATTTATCTCATCGAATATCTATTATTGTTTAAGGTTTATTGCAGGTACTCATTGGTACATCTGAAGTTACGCAAGTCTGAGGTAGCACGAAGGGTTGACGATGAAAGTTTCAAAATTGCAGAAAACACTAAAAAAACCCTAGTTTTTGAGGTGTACGCAGGCTATAGTGGAACATAGCACATACATATGCAGGCTGAAGGAGAACATAGCACATACATATGCTTGATGAAGAAGAAACAATCGTGTACAGTTGGGAAAATCCATGAAAATTGAGAATATGAAGATGTCAAGTCTCTAGAGTTTGAAAGCAAGATCCCATGAAGGTCTACAATGATCAGGTACATCAGATTTATCTACTAGTTCAAAAGGTATGTCTTATTTCTATGAGTAGTTGGGTTTTGTTGTCTACATGAGAAATGGTTATGGGGGTTTGAGGATTTTCCCTAGAGATATTATTGGATGCATGGGAATTTATGTATAAGTCAGATCTACATAAATACAATGCTGGTATAATCAATATTTATCATTGATACATCTTGTTAGTGTTGAGGCACATCTTGTGTTTCTTGGCATATGGTTCAAGTTTTTTTAGATACATGGTTGAGAGCTTGTATTTGTGAAGTGGGTGTGAAGTGGTTGATGTATTGAGAGGTTGTATATAAGTAAGGTTTTGATGTCTAGTCCATGTGAGGGTTATTATACTTGTTCATGATTATACACACATGTATGGCACATGACTAGAGAGATATAGATGCACTCAGTTAAGTGATTTGTATGAGGATTTGTGCATAGGACATAGCTACACTTTGGACACAATGACATGTTGTAGGTTGATGTGACAGAGGAAACAAAGGGTCAGAGTTTTTTAGGAAAAAGAAAACCCTAGTTTTCAGAAGACATACACAGGCTGCAGTATAGATAGGCTGCGTACATACGTAGGCTGCACTACAGATAGGTCGCATACATACAAAAGTTTCACTACAGACAAGTTGCGTACCTATTAGGTTTTTATTGGTACAGGAAGGTTGCAAGTACAAGTTGATCACAGGTCTTCGGCATAGGTTGGTTACAGGTTGTTGGCACATATTGGTACAAGTTTACAGTGGTATATCTCACAGTGACAGTGTGACAATGGTTTCTTATTTTGATACTTATATTTCAGGGTGACGGGATGGGGCAAGGATAGGTGGTTGTAGCCACCTTCTAGTTGTAGTTGGAAAACATAGGGGGTTTTATCCTCCTTCTGGTTGTATCCATAGAATTGGGAAGTTGGAGCTTCCCTCAGGTTGTAGCCTGGAAACTAGGGGGTTGGAGCCTCCTTCCAGTTGTAGTTGGAAAACAAAGGAAGTTGGTGCTTCCAATGAATGTACTTCTTAAAGGCATATAAAAAAAAGCATTATGTGGTTTTCTCCCGCATTGGGTTTCCACATAAAAATACTGGTGCATTGTCTATGTGTGTGATTTCTCATTGTTCATAGTTTATTTTCTCTACACTTATTGAATGATATTGTTATATTGATCATAAGATAAGCAACATTTATATATTGTGGTTAAAAAGGACTATAATTGCTCTATTACTAATTCACCCCCCTCTCAATAATCCAACATATCAAAAGATATCATTCAACCTACTTGTAATTGCATAATCCCTTGTTTTTGTTCATGTTGTATTAAATTCTTGTAGAACTTCCTCTTCATTTTTATCTGTGAAGTTAGGAATCACATCCCACAAAACCATTACGACTTATTCTTCTTCTACTTTCACTACTTCTTCTTCTGCACCTTGTTTAGCTGTATCCTATGGTTGTATACCTTCATTGAATATATATTCAATAGAATTGATGAACCTATGGTTGTATACCTTCATTGAATATATATTCAATAGAATTGATGAATTGGGTATATGTATTCTTTGAATGGTTTTTTTCATCCATGTGGTAGAAGTTCTCCATAGCTACATATTCCAACCTTACAAGATTATTCACTATACAAGTTTTTGGTGGTTTTGATACAACTATTTATTTCTTGAAAAATGGATTAAATGGATTTTGTCTCTAACTTCCTTCTCCACTTTTATTTTTTCAAATCTGCAATATCATTTGATAATATGGAAAAAAATCACTACAAGCTTTCGATGTCTGTAGACTCTTTGTCTTTGTATTTGATTTTGGTTTTGTCAATGCCAAAGGTTTCTTTGCAGCAATAGGATTCTTCTTTCCTCCAAACCAAGGTTTCCCTTCAAGCTCACCATTTCCTTCTCTTCTTTACAAGCTATTCAAAATATTCTACTAATGTTCCCTTTCCTACTCTTTGACAAACCTGGAAATGGATAGGGGAATAAAAATAGAATGAGACTTTACCAATAGATCTTGCACTCATCTTGATCCATTCAAAATATTATTAAGGATGGTGGTAAATATTTGAGCTAATTATTTCCTTCAACTCCATCTTCATCCTAGATAACTCTAAGAACAAATTTGCTGTAGTTATTTCATAAAACAAAATTTCTATCAATACTCTTTCAAAATCATTCCAGCTAGTGATAGAGCCAATTACTAAATTGAAATACCATGTAGAAGTTTTATTTTCAAATGTGTAAGGAATTAAATGGCATACCACATATTCATGTTGGACATTTAATAAACAAACTTCTTGTATAAATTGCTTGATATGGTATACAGGGGGCCTTGATTTGTTAGGATCAAATTTGAGTAGCAATGGTATACATTCTTCAAGAAGTCATAAGTTTGAACAAGTATATTCAATCCATCCAGTGCTAACCAAGAAGGTTTATTACCTTCATTCCAACCAGATTTCATTGGATAATATTACCTATAAAGAAGGCTAGATGTCCAATTATAGAATCATAATCAAAATTAGAATCCTTAGTATTTTTCAAAGGAACACAATGAACACAAAGAACACAAGATGTATGTACAATTTTCTTTTTATTACGGACTTCAATCCTTGGGGTTTATCAGCAACAACTGAATAGAGTACAACTCTACAAGAGCACCAGCTCTATATGCAAGACTCAACTTACACCCTCAGTACCAACTGAGATGAGGCAACAATCCTCAACAAATATCAATCTGTCAACAGGTACGCAACCTGTTAGTAGTGCAGCCCGCGTGTGAACGTGCCTTGGCTCACTACAACCCATGTGTGAATGCGGCCAGTGTATAATGCAACAAGCGTCTACTTCTAAGCAACTAGGGTTTGCTTTTCTTCATATGCTTAGAACCCTTTCTGTCTTCCACTATCCAAACTAACCCACAACTAGTCACAACACATCCAAGCTCTCCAGTAGCTTGCTCATGCTCCACATCAAATCAATATGAATGCTATCTCAATCATGTATAAATAGCTAGTATACCATAGCAATCATGTCACTACTGAATCACAAGAGTGTTGCTCACTCCATCAACCAAATAAACCAAACTGAGCCATATCATAGGATCCATACCAAGAATTCCCTAAGAATTCACAACATATCAAAGAATAGTATCTATCAAGACAATAATGTAACCATACTAGTGTCTCAGTGATAGATCTGAGGCCATAGAATGCAAATCTGGAACCTGCCTCATCATCCAAGAGCTTGGCACCAAATCAAACAAAAATCTCCATGATTTTATCTACTCCACGCTCCCTGTACATAGTCATCCCGCGTGTACACTCACCCTATACACAACCAACCCATGTGTACATGCACCCTATACACAGACAACCCGTTTGGGCATAAAAAAATAGGGTTTTTGTGAATCAAAAACTTTTGCCGTCAAGATCTCCGACATTGCCGAAACTTTGATGCATTCATGAGATCCTCCTCTTGCTCTCTTCTTCATAATAGATATTCAATCATGCTCAAGAGATCCACATCAATAGGATGCTCTCACAAGAAGCTGTCCATCAATACTCCACAAGACATTCACAAGAAGCTCTCCATTGATCCACAAGGATTCTCACCAAAAATGTACATTTTACAAGAGATCCTAGCTTCTTATTTATACTTTCATCTTCTAGGTCACTTAACCCATTTTCAGGTTACTTAACCCATTTGTAGGTCACTTAACCCATTTTCCTTATTTTAGGGTTAACCACTTTCCATGAATAGAAAGTTCTCCAATACTTTATCATTTAAATATTCCTTCTTGATTTTGTCACTTTTCTTTGTCATTTAAATAATCCATCTTGATTTTGTCACTTTACTTTATCATTTAAATAATGATTTCTTCTTTTCAAGCACTTTTACTTCTTTGACCTTTTGGGGCTTCAAGCCATCATATGGGGGTCCTCCAACTTCATAAGGGCATAAATCTCAAACCGTGAGGAGTTATGTGACATTCCACATACCACCGAAAATGGCATGACAAGTACTATCCATCTAGGATAGTTTCACCAACAACTTCATCGATCTTCATCTCATTATTCCACATACAAGCATGGGTCCTCCAACCGTTCTCCTAGGATAACTCAATCCATAAAGCATCTTCCCCTGAGGGATTTCACCATAAGGGGACCACTTTGGAGTTCATCCATTTGTGCACCTTATCAACCATGATAAGACACTAATGATTCATCTTTGCATCAATTCACCACTGCACCATGTATCAATGACAACTCATTGATCCATCTTCATCAATTGGTTTCCACTTGGACATATATCATCTACATCAAGGGCATCATATCAATCAATTACTTGACATCAATCAATGACATCAATCAAACCAAACCATTTATATCAATGACATATGATCCAACAATCTCCCAAATAATCAAACCATTGGTCATCAATGAAAAACCATTGACATCAATGACAACATGATCCAACATAAGCTGGGTAAGACAATGAAAATTTTAATACTCTTTGGTGGGAATAAAAAAAATGATCTATGATTTCTAGGGAAGGATAAAAATCAGACTGTGTTCCAAAATTAGATTGTTAGTTATCAAATTATACCTTAGTATCTTAAAAATTTGGTTCTAGAATTGGTATATGCACATGTGCTTGCAAGTCCTCTTTGTTTACTAATTGGTTACATGGTAAGTTGTGGCTACTCATATTAACATAAAGTCCACACAAATTATATCGATTATCATCCATACAATATCTTGGCCCTCCTAATTCCAAAAATTCTAACATGGGAAAAAATCATTTTTCAACTTCATAGGTTCAGCTAGGGAAAGGGCCCAATTAGACTTTTATCTATTGAAGATGATGGATCCTCTAGTTATGGATCAACTTCCTTCATAGCGTTTTATGAATTTAAATTGAAATGTAGTTATGAACACAAATGAACAAGGAACTTATTTTAATAGATAATATAATCTAATCTATCCAAGCCAAGAGTATTATAAAACCAAAAATATATGAAATAAAAGTAAGAAGATACAAGCAACAAAAATATAAATGATTCACCAAATGTAGCTTACAAAAAATTTCGAATAACCCTGAAAATTTGAGGAAAGCTTACAAATTGTTGATATATATAGTTTCATACTAGTTTTAATATCACATAATAAAATATAAGTAAGTATAGATATTAACACACATGAGAATAGTCTACATGTATAACATGCTTCCTTAAATATTTTAGAAAATTATGAATAATGTGAGTAGCCCACAACAATAACAATAGTACTAGAATCTCAAAAAAATGGCCAACAATTGCTTCTTAAGTAACATATGCAGAGTGTTTACATTGCCAAGAAAACACCCCCTTTATCTCTACATGATCCAGGAATATATCGATGGCCACCCACCTATTCCACTAGCTCAAAATACAATTTTCCACCTTGGCAATTTTTCTATGGTTTGTCAGGTCTTGAACTTTTGGGGCCGTTTTGAGGCCCTAAACAACATTTTTTTTTTTACTTTTGGGGGGCTAGGGGTTTCCTATGGAATGCCTTGACCCTCGATGGAAGTTGGACTCCTTGGCTAGACCTTTAGAACGAGCCATTGTGCCCCCAAAATGGAGATTGTATGCAAAAGTTACGCCCTCGGGAAGTCGACGTATCAACTACCACCATCGGGGCCCACAAAAATTTTGGAATTCCATCTTGCGGGCTTAGGGTTTTGGATGTTTAGGGAGATGAAGGTGCAGGATATCCTATTAAGTTGTTTCTAGCGAAATCCCTCGCACAACAATGGAATGAGATGATGGATAATTTTTCCCAAATCCTTCAATGGTTTCCGACAATAGCAGGCACGTCTTCATCAAGTAGCCACTCTGGAGATGCTTCCCCATTCAAGGTACAAGTTAATTTTGATATTTCTATATTTGAAGGTAAGATCGATGCAGATGCTTTGGAAAAGTGGTTAAATATACTAGAAGGTTATTTCTCTGTTCATAGATTTTCCAACAAAGAAAATATCACCTTTGCACTCCTTAAGGTTGTCCCCCATGTCAAAGATTGGTGGGAGACTTACTGTGAGAAAAAATCGACAGAGGAGTTTGAAATATTTGGGGATGAGCCCACTTGGGATTCTTTTATGGATTCCATCAAGGAACAATATTACCTTGTTGGAAACTATGACGACCCGTACATGAGATGGACAACACTATGTCAGGAAAGGGACCAAACAGTGTCAGAGTTCACAAATACCTTCCATACCTTGTGCACCAAGCTAGGCATCAAATAATACGAGTGGCATATAGTTCTAAAATACCATGGGTGTCTACAAAGATGCATCTAAATAGAAATCGATTTCCTGGACATCTCGTAACTGGGATCTTCTTATTGATATGTTGTCAAAATTGAGCATAAATTTCAGCAACGGAATAAGTGAGAGTTCAGGTATGCAAATCCACAAAAAACAAAGTATGGTAAAGGCGACCCTAACTCACAAAATAACCAACCTCAAGACAAACAGTCTAAACCACATAAAAAGAAGGGTAACAGGAAGACAAAGGACATTGGAAAGTGGTGTGACTTCCACAAAATCACTTGGCACAACACCGATGAATGTCACTCAAAACAATCATTAGTGGTTGAGCTCAAAGAAAAATATTCAAGCCTTGACTTAGACTCTGATTCAGAAAACAATAAAAGGAAAAATATCATTGATGTAGAACCCATTACTACCATTGCGACCACAACAATCCAGCCAGAAGAACCAAAGGATCCCGAGGAGGGGGAGCACCTATGCCATTCATAGATGTGGGTGAAAGAGACCCCACTACATTTCATTTTTTATAGCGGAAGCTAAAAGAACATCATCTCAACATAGGTCTTCAAGCAGTTGGGATTGTCAACAACACCACACCCACAACCATAAACATTGGGTGGCTTCGCCAAGGATGATATCTCCCTGTCAACCATCAATGTCTCCTGTCCTACGACATCAATCCCTTCAAGGATGAGGTACTATGTGATGTTTCCCCACTGGAATTCTGTGATGTTCTGTTAGGCCAACCATATATGTGGAAGCGTTATGTTGTTTATGAGTCTCGACCCCATAGTGTCATTGTTACTCTCAGGGCCATGCCTACAGGGTACTGGAGGTAGTTTCGACTATTGTCCCAAAACAATAGTGTTGCAAAGTAATCTCTCCTACCACAAAGTTTAGCCTCTTCACGGTCCGGTTAGAATGTGAACAAAAGGACATTGCAACCACTACAACCTCATCTCAATACCTTTCTATCTAATAGAAGTAGATCGAGAAGATTATAGAAGAGAACAAAGATATTATTTCTTCACCTACAGGGGTGCCTCCATAATTCCCAATCAAGTCAAGATTTACCAGAGCCCTTCATATCTCTATTGTCCACAACTCTTTTCAGGCGTGCTTGGGGTTCCAATCATTAGCCCCAATTGATATATCTCCTCATGTTGCATTTTTACCAACATATTCCTTCCACACTTAGGAAGATCATGAAACTAGATTGGTTGAAAAGATCCAACCCCTCCAACAACAGGCTCATGACATCCTTCAACAATCCAAGCAAAACAACTTCTTCAACAAGACAAGTAGCTCACCAAGGTTCAGATTCAACAAAAGCTTCCCCATCTCCCATAGGAACTTGACATAATGGGGAACATTTATTTCTAAGGGGGGGTAATGATCCAAGTAGATATCAGTGCCCACCCACCTATTTCAATAACTCAAAATACAATTTTCCACCTTGGTAGTTTTTCTATGGTTTTTTGGGTCCTGAACTTCCACGACCATTTTGAGGCCCTAAACGATGTTTTTTTCGGACTTTTGGGGGGCTAAGGGTTGCGAACAACATGCCCTGACAACTAGAAGAAGTTTTACTCCTCGACTAGACCTTTCCAAAGAGATATATTTTTCCCCAAACAAAGATTGTATGCAAACGTTATGCCCCCGGGAAGTTGATGTATCAACTACCCCCATCGGGGCCCACAAACCTTTTGGCGTTTCATATTTTGGGGTTAGAGTTTTGAATGTTTATGGTTTTATCATTAATTATTTATGTTAAAAAGGCCTTTTGAGCCTCATTTTAAACATCTTGTTGCGAATGAGCATAGCCGTCACATATCTTCTTAGAGATAAGTTTCTACCATTCTAGCAAGTTCATTCACTCTGTATTTTTAGAATTTTTGTACATTTATTTCATTAATATAAATTGTGTATTATTGTATCTCTGTTTTTCTTGCAATATCTCTATTTATTTCCTCATTATATCTATGCATTCATTTCGTTCTCAAAATAATATGGATCACTACAACAATGTATTTATACGAAATTTAGATCAAGAGAGTTGAACTAATTCAACTTCCTAACTCTTCCTCTTTCTAGCTTATTCAAAAAAATTATGATCATCTAAATTATTCTTCTCTTCAAATAATATTTCCAAGAATCATATGTTTTGGTTATTTCAAATGGACTCAGAAAGTGATGATATGCTCTCAATAGAGATTAGATAACAACAAGGTTGTTTTCTAACTTTCCCTTTCCTTTGTCCAACTTAGACATAAAACTATACATTAGACCCTTTCCCTTGTAGGGGTCTCTATGTAGTCCTTTTCCACCATTTTACTGGTGCACAAGATTTTTTTAAGGCACTTATTTACCAACTTGGGATCCCACTCAATTGCCCCATTACTTCAATCTAGGGAAGGAAAACATTATCCACCTTGACGGGTGGTAGATGACATTATTGTACCATCCTTTTTGCATCATCTAGACATTGATCATAGTCTTTTGAAATCTCTTGGATATCTTCATTCAAGATACCGATTGTACCTTTCTAATAGCTAAACAACATATCGATTCAACCCATTTTCTTCTCACTCAATCGTGGAATATTTGGGGGTGCTTCCTTGAAATCATTTCACCATTATTGCAAGTGGTCCATGTGCCTCTACCAACCTTCTTCTTGTTGTCACCACTTTGCAACCTATGGGAAAACATTGTAACTTCTTAGCATTTGTCTTACATGTCTAATACAATTTTGTAAACATAATTCTACACCAAGGTCACATTATCATGGATCTCCAATTCACATTCCATGAAGTTGCTTGTATTGTACTTCACACCCTTGTAATTATAATTACTTGGTTCTTCAAGTTTTCAATTTCTTTCTCATCTGCTTCCATCTCATGAGCCATTTTAAGAACATTTGAATCATTTACATGAGTTGTAGCAACTCCAACCATGGCCATAACATCTGGATCATATTCATCTACATCCATTATGGTAGCCTCTATGTTCTTGTTCACCATCTGATCTAAGGTTGTCCTTCTCTCCTTATGGATTTATCTAACAATTTGCTTACTTTTCTTATATAATGAGAAAATTGCTAATCAAACCACCTTGTCCCCTGTGGGATGGGTCCCTACAAAAAAACATTGGAAAGTTTGCTTAGTTGGTGTGGGAAATGCTCTCTCCATCCCCATTCTCATGGAGGACTTGATTTTTGTGATGTTGGTTGTTGTTATCTACTAGATTTTTTTCTCCGTGGTTGACTTAGCCACATAATAATCTCCTCTATAAGTATCCTCTTTGGGGTTTTATATGTCTTTTCCAATTTCCTTGGTGTGATATTCCTAGGATTTAGTACCTTCTATCTTGATTATGCCAATTGTTGCAGTAATGTCCTTTTTCATCCCTGAGCATCCTACTTCACTAGTTTTGTCTGCAATTTTTTTCTTTTGTTCTTTATCTTCTTTATCTTTATTGTTTCTCTCTAAAACTTCCTGATAAGAAAATGTTTTTCTTTTGACCTTCTCCTAAGATTATTCTTCATTAGAGTAAGGCCACTAAATAGCCAAATGTGATTGGTGGTTGGAAACAACCTTCATTGGATCATGAAATCTTAAAGTGTTTAGACCTGAATCTATATTTTTCCTTTTTTTCTTCCTCTTTCCTTGAAAATAAGAAGTTAGGTAGCCCAAATAACCCTATCATGATTGGATATGTGGGGCAAATTTTCTTCTGCGTGGAGGGAAAAAGATTAATTAAAACCAAATGTCAATTTGATAAGCAATATCTTGATCACCAAACTACCAAGTACATGCTTTGATAAAGTGGGGCATTTCTCGTGCCATAAATCTCGACGTGTGTTAATGCCTTTGAATGCCAAACCCAAATGTCTTCTAATTCTTTGATTTCCTCTACAAATAACCTAGGGTAGATTTTCTTGAAGTCAACTCATCTAGGTGAGAAAATAAATAATTCTTATATCTACCCATATCCACCATCCTTTCATAATTTCACAATAATTATTTTTAGTTGCAAACTATTACACCCACATACCTATCATGTACTGCTAAACTTGAGGAAATTTGTAGTAACCATCCAAATTGACTACCTCAAAGGATGCTATACATCATCTCGCATCACTCATCTTGTCTCCATATTTTTGTTCTCTAATATCCATATGATAACTTTGAAGCAAGGCAAGACAACTATTTTAGTAGCTACATTTTGGAGTTGAGAACTTCAAAATTTTTGATTTGTTTAATAGCATATTTTTATCTTGATCAATTAGATTGGAAAAGGTTAGTCTCCCATTTTCTTCCTTGTAAATTTGAAATATCTCCTCATACTCAAGGGAATGTTGGAGATTGGTGTACCTTGAAGTATTTGAATATATGATAGACATGGCTTCTTTTGGTTTGGGATCCTTTGTAATAGGTACTAGTTTTTCTTGGCAACTCAACAACTACACCTCTCTGTCTCAACTTGACTTGTCAGATAACTCACAAAGTGGTCACATCCCTCCAACACTCCACAACTTCACCTCTCTATCATATCTTTGGTTGTGGAAAAACTCACTAAGCGGTCACATCCCTCCTACACTTGGAAATTTGACTCACGTATCCAACATCCGCCTTCTTCACAATGACTTGACTGGAACCGTTCCTCCATCCCTAGGTAACTGCTCTTCCAAGTTCCCTCACGTCTTTATATTCGAATGCAAATCAATTATTGGGAAGTATACCACATGAGTGTAGTAATTTGAGAAAGCTTCGTAACATATCCATGCATCTCTTGGTAACATATCTAAGTTGGAGGTGTTGGACTCATCCAAAAATAATTTGAAATGCCATATTCTTCAAGAGCTCTCTATATTGCATGAGAAGAGTGTTCTAGATGTTTTATCTAACCACCTATGTGGTAGAAAGCCAAACTTTGGTTGTTGGGTCCCATTAGACCACAACCTTTTTATGGAGTGTACATATTCCCTTCATAATAAATGTATGACTTTCAATGGACTCTAGTGATATTTTTTGGATGATCTTGTCGAGCATGTAATTTTTTACTTTTTGATGCATAGGTATTGATGATAAAATTGTAAACATAATGATGACGACATTTTGAAGAGAGACGTGCCGCTCATATCTTTTTGTATGTGCTTCGAGCACCTTCAGATTGTACTTTCGTTCTCCTCCAATACAAAAGTACATTTTTCCTTTGAAAAAATAATAAAATTTCAAAATATCTTAACTTTTATCAAATTACACCAAATTATTAAAAATTCATTGAAAAACAAAATAACTATTTATTTTCTTATAGAAAAAAAAAACAAAATAAAAAACATAAAAAAAAAAAACAATTATAATCCTATTTGAATGGAAATCAATTCATAAAAATTAAAGAGAATTGTTCTATAAATTTTATAAAAAATGTCCAAATTTCAAATTCATTTAACTATTTATCTTTTCATATCACTATTTAAATATGTTTTTATGAATTAATAATTTTATTTATTCTTTTCATATCATCAAATGATTAAAAATTCATTTAAAATCAAAATAACTATTTATTTTTTTTAAAAGAAAAAATAAAAACATAAAAAAAACAAATTATAATCTTATTTGAATGGTTATGAATTAAAACAAATGTTATACAAATTTTATAAAATATGGTCCATAAATTTTAAATTCATTTAACAATTTATCTTTTCATATCACTATTTAAATATGTTTTATGAATTAATAATTTTGTTTATTTTTTTCATATCACTATTGATGAATTAATAATTTTATTTATGTTTTATGTTAAATTATTCACTTTTAAATTTATATATTTAAATATGTTTTGATAAATTAATAATTTTATTTATTTTTATGTTAAATTATTTACTTTTAAGTTTATTCATAAATTTTAAATTCATTTAACAATTTATCTTTTCATATCACTATTTAAATATGTTTTATGAATTAATAATTTTGTTTATTCTTTTCATATCACTATTGGATAGATTAATAATTTTATTTATGTTTTATGTTAAGTTATTCACTTTTAAATTTATATATTTAAATATGTTTTGATAAATTAATAATTTTATTTATTTTAATGTTAAATTATTCACTTTTAAATTTATTTATTAATTCTATGTTAAAATTAAAATTTATAAAATTTATTAATTCTTATTTGTATATTAAAAAAAATGAAA